>CM033328.1:36444436-36645067 GCA_019359835.1 Pharus latifolius | reverse complement strand
GTGAGTTCGGCCCTCCAAGGGGCCAAAACTCAGTACATGGAGATGGAGAAGATCTGCTACGCTCTCCTGATGGCATCCCGGAAGCTTCGTCATTACTTCCTGGGACACCTCATCACTGTCCTGTCATCCCTCCCCTTAGGGGAGGTGCTCCGAAACAAAGAAGCCACCGGCCGGATAGGGAAGTGGGGGGTCGAGCTCGCCCCCTTCTCCCTCTCCCTCACAGGGCGCTCTGCCATCAAGTCACAAGTCCTCGCTAACTTCGTGGCAGAATGGACTCCTGCCTCCAGGCCCGGGGACAAAGACCACCCCACACTACCCCGACACAATGACCATTGGACACTCATGTTCGATGGCTCCCTGTGTCTCGCCGGGGCTGGTGCGGGAGTAGTCCTCCGGAGCCCCGAGGGGAGGGAACTGGAGTACGTGGCGTGGCTCGAGTTCCCTGCCACGAACAATATCGCTGAATACGAGGACTTGCTCCTCGGGTTGTGCCTTGCACACTCTCTAGGGATCCGACGCCTCCTAGTAAAAGGAGACTCCCAGCTCATGGTTTGCTAAATGGACAAGTCCTACTTGTGCCGTGACGCAAACTTGAGCCTTTACTTGCAGGAAGTGCGCAAGATGGAGAAGCACTTCGATGGCCTAGAGGCCCGACACATCCCTCGAAGGGACAACGGCCGGGCCGACACCTTAGCCCAGGCAGCCAGCGCGCGGGAATAGCTCCCCAAAGGGGCCTTCTTGGAATTTATCGCGAAGCCCTCGGTGACCTCCCCAGAAGCGGGTGACGTGTCTTGAGTCCCGGAAGTCGCCGAAATCACTCAGACTTCATCTTGGATGGACCCCCTTGTCTCCTTCATCAAGGGGGAGGGGGACCCTCCCAACGAGACTGAGGCTAAGCGCTTCCGGGCCAAAGCTCAGGCATACCTCCTGTTGGAGGAGAAGCTCTACAAGTAGGGGGCTTTTCCCTACTTCGTTGCCTTCCACGACCGGAAGGGCTCCGGCTTCTCCAGGACATTCACGCGGGAAGCTACGAGTCTCATCTGGCCCCACGTGCCATCGCGGCCAAGGCCCTTTGCCAGGGTTTCTATTGGCCCACGGTGATTCGTGCCGCGCGAGATCTTGTCTCCGTGTGCGAGGCCTGTCAGAAGATGGACAAGGGTTCGAACCTCCCCCCTGTAACACTGCTGTAACACCCTAGTTTTGGGGGTGAAAAGTTTTGCATAAAAATCCTGCATGCATGTATCCCTGTAGTAGTAGCCAGATCAGTTGAACTCTAATCTCTCCCAAACCCTAAAAATCTCCAAATCTATTCTCTAGATCCAGATCAAGATCTGACCATCCAGATTTAGCCTACCAGTTACCCTGAGGATAAAAGTCTTCAGGAGCCAGATCAAATTCTGACCTTAACTCCCAGTACCTAAGCCTCTCTCTGTTTTCGAAAACAGGAAAATTCAGATTTACCCTAAGTACCCCAGTTTCCAGATGATTGAATTATTCTGATTTAACCTTATCCAGACCCAAGCAACCCCTGGAATATGTTCCTAGGTTCATCCTCAACTCACTTCAAAAAGTTGGGAGCCAAATTAATTCATCTAAACACTTTTCACAGTTTAGTCCAAATTTTACTACGAATAAGTCCTTTTCTATTTACCTGGAAGCCTGAAAAGGCTAAAATCTGCAAATTAATTCCAACTCCAAAATTTCTTCAGGAAACACCTTCCAAATACTATTTGATACAGATCTCCCTTTTGATCAGACTTCAAAATCTCTCTCCAATCACCAGAATTCGAAATCGACAAAATCCAGACTTATTTTACCCTAATTTTACCCTATTTTCGAAAATAGGTGAAATCCCCCAAATCTTATCAAATTTTCTATAAATTTGAGTTGGATGAGTACTAATAGAAATGTTATACTCAGCCATGAAATCAATTCTCAAATTAACCATCTCTAAGACAGAAATTACAAATCAGTACAGATTTCAAATAAGAATCCTTGCAATTTGGTCCCTGGTTCGACCAGAGACGCTGTGCACGACCGCGACCACCGCGCTGCCACGCCAGGAACTTCGTCGCCGGTGAAGCCCCGTGGTCGCCACCCCTGCCATCGCGTTCCTGCCACGTGTGCGCACGCCGTTCGCCACCGTGGAGCCACCGCGGCCGCACCAGCATCTCCAATTTTGCCCGCGCGCGCACGCCATCGCTGCAGCCACTGCAGAAGCACGGTGCCACGTTGCAAGCATGCCGGAGGAGCCCGTCAGTTCGCCGTTGCATCACCCGGGACAGCGCACGCCAGCCTGCAAAGCCGGCATGGCCGCTGGAGCACGTCGCTTCGCTGCTGTCCCGCACGACCGGTCAACTCGCCATCGATTCGAGCTTCACTTCCCCGTGCAATTGCCGCCGTTGCAAGCCCTTTCTGTGCCTATAAAAGACGCCCCAGCCCAGCACGAAGACACTCACACCAGAACCACCCAAAACCTCTAACCACGCCGTCGTCTTCGTCTTCTTTGGCGAGCTCGAGAAGAGGCTCACGGTGCCAAGCCTCTACACTGCTTCCTCCTCGATTCCAGCTACTCCGGTAAGCTCCTCTTACCTCCCTCATCGTACTCGAGCATGTAATTGACTTCAAACCTCTCCGGTCGCCGGCAATTCCCGTTTCTCTCCAGCAACTCCGGCGAGCAATTAAACCCTATCCAGAGCGATTTAGCTCTCGAGCCTGTGATCAATATTGATTAGTGAACTTATCTAAGCATCTCTAAGCAACCAGAATCGAAGAATTTGCTAAAATATGAAAATCCCCAACTTTTCACCTTGCATATGAACTGGAGCTCGCTGTTAAGCTTTTCTGGTGCATCTCTAGTCAATCTAACTTCACCAGTAGCACTCTTATGCCCCAGAGACCATCCTCAAGCAAGGAATTAAGTTTATTTGCCCTAAATCAGAAATGCCCAAATCAGGTTTGAGTTAATCTTTTCTCCGGCCAATATCCCCTAAATCCAGCCAATCCAGCCATAGAAACCTTGCCATCTAGATGTTTTGGACCATTCTGAGCAACTTTGTCTTCTATCATGACTCCTAATTCGGCCTAGATTGTGAGATATAGCTATGCCCTAGTTTGCTGTACTGTTCACATTACTTGTGCTCCAGGCCAGCCAACTTCTTCGCCGGTTTTCATCACTTTCCGGCCATCTCCTGCCCTAGGTCCTGTTGAGACATTTGTTCCTGTTACAAATGCCTAACCACCAGACAAAGTGGTGCATCATTTGGAGCCCTGAGTCAAAAGATATGGCTAACCCTAGTTTCTGGCCGTGTCAACCCTATGCCAGCCTGTGTCAGCCAATGGCATTGAGCCTTTTTACCCACTTCCAGCCATGCACTTTGGAAATAACTTTGTCCTTTAGACTCCTGATGTTGTGATCTACACTTTTCTCTACTGTCACAACTTGAGTTGAGCCCTCTATCACCCATCGACCTTATGTCGATGCCTTGAACCGAATGCCAACCTAAAGACATTCGCTGTTTTTGGGCGAACCAGTCACCACCTTGATATCACCCTGATATTTTGGAACCTTGTAAACCTTAACAACTAATCTTAACCCTAGTTACTGTAGTTAAACTCAAATCGCTTCAAAACCTTGTATCACCAGAGTATTTTCTCCTTGCATCTTTGCATGTAGTGAATTAGTAAGAATAGGATTGATTGTAATGCCTGTTTGCTTGTTTGATCTTGTTCAGAGCAAGAGTCCGGGGTTGAAGATCTTGTCGCTGAACCGTCATCGACTGCTGATACTTACGACGCAGAAGGCAAGTCATACTTTGATCATATTGAAACCCATATTTTATGAATTGCTATGCTATTCCATGAATAAATATTTCATTAATATTGCACATGTTGAGATCAATGATATTATGGCAGTGATAGATTGAATACTTGAGAAATGTGAACTTGATAAGATAGCAAGCCATGAACTAATAAAAGTATAAACATGTACATTTATATTCATGAAATAGAACCCCTAGCCGTGACCAGTATTTTGGTATGGAATGGTGGTAGCACTGGAGGTGCTTGGCTGCACTGAATGTGTAGGCACTGAAGGTGCATGGTTTGTGGTATGATCTGGTCACTGGCACGTAAGGACTAGAACCTTGTGTTATGCGTCTAGTGGCATGAAAAACGTACCAACCACTTACCTGGTATGGGACAGGCGCAACCTAGTAGCTTCTTAGTATTATCAGTTCCCTGCATGGCTTGTCGATCCGGTTTCTCGCGTGGAAACTGGTGGGACGCAGTTCGTCCATGAGTGATGTGAGATCAGAAAAATTATGAGAGGATAAGGTGTAAAGAAGGAAGACGCCCTACGCCAAATTAAGTCGTGCGCGACTGTAATCAAAAGAGGTTATGTGTCCTGCGGGAACATAGACCCAGGCTAGGAAGTAAGGCAGTGGGGAGGACCCACAACGGTACTTGGGGTGGTATTGTCCATTTACCGGGCAGGGATACTGTTAATACTAGACTGCAAAAACGTTGTGTGATCTCGGCCTTGTCACATGCGTATAAGTCGCATGGAGTTGGCCCGACTTGGAAGTCGAGTGAAAAAGTGGATTTAAAAAGAGGTACATCTCTGCAGAGTTTAAAAATGTATTCGAATACTTCGTTCTCCCGAGTTCTAGGAGTATGCTGCGGTGGATTAAATCCATGGGGTGTGACACAAGTATTGTTTTATAAACTAAAAATTGTTAGCTCAAGATTACCCAAGTGGCATGTGTTGTCATGATAAGGGGCGTTGCCGTGGGCTGTCATGTGTTGACGTGTCGTGGTAATACCATAATCTAGCAAACATATGATATTTAAGAGGCATGTGGTTTATGCCCTAAGTTATGAAATATTGCTAAGAGTATATGATTGAAAGACTTGAATAAGAGTAGTGTGATATGAGGATATATCGCCTTGGATATGGGATATATGTATCACCATCAATATGATTTATTTACTGCCATGGGTATGATCAGAAGTTGAGTAAGAATTGAGAAAGAAATGTATTTTGGGAAAAACCTTTCACTCTTTCCCCAATAGCATAGGTTCATGTCATATATATATATATATATATATCTCTCTACCTTCCCTATGACTTGCTGAGTACGTAAGTACTCACCCTTGCAACAACTCATCAATAGATGGAGCGTTCTACGACCTTGGAGGATACCCTGAAGATGCTGCGGACCCAGGAGATGATGAGCAGTTTCCTCCGGAGCCCTGATGCGGTGCTGTCTTGCTGTCAACCTCTGTTCCCTGTGGATTGCTTTTGGGCCTAGCTTCCGCCGACTAGATGTGTTATTTTGTTAGACCCTTGTGCCTTGTACGGCACTGTACCTCGTTTTGTACTAAGGCCTGATGGCCATACAATTATGACTATTGTACTATTTTGCCGCTGCAATGTAATCCTGTGATTGACTCATCCTGGGAAGTCAAGTGGTTAGGGGACCAGCTGCACCGAGCTGGGCTCCTCACAGGTGATGTCACTGTCGTGGCAGACGTGACATAAAATAGTGGTATCAGAGCAGCACAGACCTTGACTGTAGGACGGTACCCTTAGGGCTTGGTAGCGCCAGGACATCGTAAATTATTTAAAAATTATTTCTGAAAAATTTTATTTTTGCAAAAGGTTGTTCTTGCTCTTATAAAAATGTTGATTTCAAAATCTTATTTTGCTTCCAAAATTTCTCGGCAGGATGGCCAAGGAGCGTTTCAGCTACATCGAGCGTCTCGGTGGATGGGCCACATTGCTGTGGCATATTGCTCAATTCCTAGGGATTGATGAGCGGCCGATCTGCGAGACTATTTGGGACTATTATGAGGGGCGTCGCTATGGCTTCAAGGCCAAAGTGCTGGTGCACGCTCTCGATAGTCGTGAGGGACAGGTGATCAGGGTGGAGGCCAGCAGGGGAAGCCGACTGGATGCCATCCAGGACGCAGCTCGAGAGGCGGTGCATCGGGTACGCCAGGTGTACTCATGCCGGCTCCAGGAGTCACCTTTCCATCACGTGCCTTCATCTCCCTCTGGGTTGTCACCCATCGTGGAGTACCCGGACCCGTGTCTGGCAGGCACCGTAGGTTTGTTGAGGACCCTCGACTCGCGCTACTCTACCTTGCTTGCTGAGCATCAGGAGCTCCGCAAGGAGTTGGAGGAGCAGAAGAAACGTGGCCGAACCGCTTCCCCGTCATTGACTTCTCAGCCTGCAGCTCAGAGGCGCCGCACAGTTGTGGAGGTTGCTCCGACAATTGTCTCCCCAGCTCGTACCTTTGGACCCAGTGCGGGGCCTAGCTTGATTCCTCGGAGGGTTGCTAATGCAGCTGGGTACCGACGCTCGTTCTCTACCCCTAGCACCCGCCGGGCAGAGGGCAGTGGGTCAGCGCTACTGTTCCATGAGTCTGGACCACCCGGGTTTGTCACTCTGGAGGAGTCCGACGACGAGATGGAGCCAGAGGAGGTTGAGCCCTATGGGAGTAGTTAGTTGCCTGTTCTTTTAGATCCTCAGGCCAGGGTAGATCTTCTAGGTTTGGTGATGCTTTTGGTTGTTATCATCGCCATTACTTGTATTTTGGTTGTATCAGACTAAGGCGCTTAGCCGCTTTTGTATTAACTACTTGTGCATTAATGAATCAGTTTCGCATTAATTTCTGCATTAGTACCTTAATTCTCTCTAGTTAGTTAGACCTGTCTGCTTCTCTCTTCAGAAGATCAGAATGGTTCACACAAGGAGAAGGACCCAAGATGACCAAGAGGGCCAAGACCCAGTTACGCCACGAAGAGGAACCACACCTCATCCAGGATCGCAGAGCTCACTACCGCCACAAGAAGACTCACCAAGTCTCCAGGAAATTCTTCTTTCAATGGAGAGGAGCCGCCAAGAAGCCCAGGCTGCACATACCCAGTTGCTAGCTCAAGTCATTAAGAAAATGCCAGGGACTGCTGAAGGTACTGCTGTCGGAACTCGACTCTCAGACTTCCAGAAGACGCGACCGCCAACCTTCGCAAGCGCGACCGACCCAATCGTCGCAGACGACTGGCTGCGGGACATTGAAAGGAAACTGGACACTGTTCGTTGCAATGATCGAGAGAAGGTGTTATTCGGATCACACCAACTCACTGGAGCAGCAGCTGCTTGGTGGATGAATTATCAAGAAGCACACATGGACAAAGACAACATCACTTGGACGGAATTTAAGGATCAGTTCCGAAAATTCCATATCCCTACAGGCGTCATGGCAGCCAAACGCCGAGAATTCCGGAACTTGACTCAAGGGAATCGGACTGTCACTGAGTACCTGCACCAATTCCACCATCTAGCTCGGTATGCGTCCAACGACATCGACACGGAAGAGAAGAAGATTGAACGCTTCACCGAAGGACTTCAGCACTATTTGCAGTATCAGATTGCCTCCCATGAGTTCACAGAATTCCAGACTCTGGTGAATCGAGTATTAAAGATAGAAGAAAAGCGAGGCCTCGGAGAAGAAAATCGGAAGAGAAAGATGATGCAACAGTCGCGACTGCCAGCTAGCTCATCTAGGGGAAGGGCCCCAACATCTCCAAATTTTCGTCCACCCTACCCGGCGCCAAGACCACAATTCACGCCAATATGCCCCAACTGCAGAGGAGCACACTATCAAAGGGATTGCCCTCAGGCAAGGACTCAATGCTATCATTGCGGACAGATGGGACACCGCAAAGACAGTTGCCCGTGGATCCAACTCCCAACGGCGATAGCAAGATCGCAAGCTGGAACACAAGCGATGGCACCTAGAACCACAGCTTCACCACCATTGCAGAGCCCCAGAGGAGGTTCGCCCAACAGAGGGGGAAATGCAGCAGGCCGAGGACGAGGGCGAGGAGGAAGACCAATGGCAGGCCGAGGAGGCCGACTGAACTTCACCTCCCTTCAAGAAGCAGACAATGCCTCTGACATTCTCCTAGGTAGATTCTTGATCCAGTCTGCATCTGCTTTAATACTGTTTGACCCTGGAGCTACAAACTCATTCATATCAGAAGATTTTGCATTTAAAGTAAGAATACCTATGGTACCTCTAGAGTACCCTATGGCTATACAGACCCCAGGAGCTAAGCTGCCTGTATATTCAGCTTGTCGTCATATAACCTTCAGAATAGATGGGATAGAGTTCTGGGCTAATCTATTAGTCCTAGAACTGCAAGGCCTAGACATTATAATAGGAATGGATTGGTTATCTCAGCATAAAGGTCTAGTGGATTGTGAGAAGAAAACTCTAAGCCTTGTTAGTAACCAAGGGAAGGAAGTCCTATTCCATGCGGAAAGATCATCGGTCGAAAAATTGCAAGGATCAGTCCATGCACTTCAGGAAGTATGCTTGGATCAAGTGCTCACAGTACAAGAATACCCGGATGTATTCCCAGAAGAACTCCCAGGGATGCCACCTGACAGGGAGATAGAGTTTACCATTGAGCTTAAACCAGGAGCGGCACCTATAGCCAAGAGACCATATAGGATGCCGGTAATGGACTTAGAAGAGTTGAAAAATCAGTTAGAGGAACTGGAGGGTAAAGGATTTATCCGACCCAGTGCTTCACCTTGGGGAGCCCCAGTTTTGTTTGTAAGGAAGAAAGACGGAACTTTACGGATGTGTGTAGACTACCGAGCTTTGAATGAAGTCACTATTAAGAACAAGTATCCATTGCCAAGAATTGATGACTTGTTCGACCAACTTCGAGGAGCCAAAGTATTTTCCAAGATCGATTTGAAATCTGGATATCATCAGCTGAAGATCAAGAAGGAAGATATATCGAAGACTGCTTTCACTACCAGATATGGTTTATACGAGTTTACAGTAGTACCCTTTGGATTGACCAATGCTCCGGCAGCTTTCATGAACATCATGAACAGTACGTTTATGGATTATCTTGACAAGTTTGTCATAGTATTCATAGATGACATTCTGATATATTCCAAGAGTACGGAAGAACATGAGCAACATTTACACCTAGTCTTGGGAAGGCTACGAGAGAGGCAATTTTATGCCAAGTTTGACAAATGCGAATTTTGGATGTCAAGAATTTCATTTCTTGGACATGTGTTGACAGCAGAAGGAATTTCAGTGGATACAGCTAAAATCTCTGCAATCAAGGAGTGGAAGCAACCTACCTCAGTTTCAGAGATTAGAAGTTTCTTGGGATTAGCAGGATATTATAGGAGATTCATTGAAGGATTTTCCCAAATAGCCAAACCCCTCACGAACCTGCTAAAGAAGGATGTTGCATTTGAATGGACCATCAAGTGTGAAGAAAGTTTTCAGAAGCTGAAGCAGAAATTGACAACAACACCGGTCCTCACATTACCGGACAGCAAAGAAGATTTTGTAGTTTACTGTGATGCTTCAAAGCAAGGAATAGGCTGTGTGTTAATGCAACAAGGTCGAGTGGTGGCTTATGCTTCACGCCAATGGAGACCTCATGAGGAAAATTATCCGACTCATGATTTGGAGTTAGCGGCAGTGGTACATGCTTTAAAGATATGGCGGCATTATCTCATTGGACATAAGTGTGAGATCTTTACAGATCATAAAAGCCTCAAGTATATCTTCACACAGACAGAGCTCAATATGCGTCAGCGTCGATGGCTCGAGCTGATCAAGGACTACGACCTCAGCATACTCTACCATCCAGGGAAAGCCAACGTAGTGGCAGATGCCTTGAGCAGGAAGGCTTATACCCTACAAGGAGCTACACCTAAGAACCCGTGCTTACGGCAGGAATTTCAGAATCTTGAAGTAACCATAGTGCCATCTGGGATGTTAGCTACATTGACTGTGGAGTCTCGACTCCAAGAGCAGATTGAGGATGCTCAGAAAGAAGATGAGGAGATACATAAGATCAAGAGCCACATCAGATCAGGAAAAACCCAGGATTTCATTGAAGATCATCAAGGAATTGTGTGGTATCGGGGAAGGATTTGTGTACCCCGAAATACAGACCTTAAGGAATTAATTCTTTCCGAAGCTCATAAAACCCCATACTCACTACACCCTAGAAACACCAAGATGTACAAGGATCTGAAGACGCAATTCTGGTGGAATGGAATGAAGAAGGAAATCGCGGAATATGTCGCAAGATGTGACACTTTCCAAAGGATTAAGGCCGATCATCAGAAGATAGCTAGAAAGCTGCAACCCTTACCAGTGCCAACTTGGAAATGGGAAGAGATTGGTATGGATTTTATCACAGGACTTCCCAGAACACAAGGGGGATATGATTCCATATGGGTCATTGTGGACAGACTCACGAAAGTTGCTCATTTTATACCAATCAAGAAAACGTATAATGGCAACAAATTAGCGGAACTATACCTGCAGCGAATAGTGACACTGCATGGTATCCCGAAGAAGATCGTTCCAGATCGAGGAACACAATTCACATCCAAATTCTGGAACCGACTCCACGAAGCTTTGGGAACCCAATTGCAGTTTAGCACTGCATATCATCCACAGACAGGAGGACAGACGGAACGGGTAAATCAAATCTTGGAAGACCTTCTCAGAGCTTGCATCTTAGATTATGGAACCTCTTGGGAGAAATGCTTACCATTTGCGGAGTTTACTTATAACAACAGTTACCAAGCTAGTCTGCAAATGGCACCCTTTGAAGCTTTGTATGGGCGCAAGTGCAGAACTCCACTACATTGGGACGAGCCAGGAGAAAGGCAAGTCATTGGACCCGAACTCATCGAAGAAGCTGAAGCACACGTCAAGATCATCAGAGAACGATTAAAGGCAGCACAGTCACGCCAGAAGAGCTATGCCGACAACCGAAGAAGGGAATTATCGTTTGCACCAGGCGAATCAGTTTATCTCAAGGTTACACCGTTAAAAGGGATGAGAAGATTCCATCCGAGAGGAAAACTGTCCCCAAGGTACATTGGGCCATTCAAAGTCCTTAAGAGGAAAGGAGAAGTATCTTACAAACTGGATTTACCATCAGATCTTGGAGAAATTCATGACGTGGTTCATGTCTCGCAACTCCGTAAGTGCCTCAAGGAACCAACGGATCAGATAGAACACCAGGGAATTCCGCTTCAGAAGAATCTCACCTATCTCACTCAACCGCTGCAAATACTGGCTAGTGATGAGCGTCAACTCAGAAGGAAGAAAATCAAGCTTTGCAAGGTTCAATGGGAAGATCACTCAAAGGAAGAAACGACTTGGGAGAAAGAGGATGATCTGCGGCAGGCTTATCCCTACCTCTTCCCTTCTCTAGGTAAATCTCGGGGCGAGATTTCTTTAAGGAGGGTAGGCTTGTAACACCCTAGTTTTGGGGGTGAAAAGTTTTGCATAAAAATCCTGCATGCATGTATCCCTGTAGTAGTAGCCAGATCAGTTGAACTCTAATCTCTCCCAAACCCTAAAAATCTCCAAATCTATTCTCTAGATCCAGATCAAGATCTGACCATCCAGATTTAGCCTACCAATTACCCTGAGGATAAAAGTCTTCAGGAGCCAGATCAAATTCTGACCTTAACTCCCAGTACCTAAGCCTCTCTCTGTTTTCGAAAACAGGAAAATTCAGATTTACCCTAAGTACCCCAGTTTCCAGATGATTGAATTATTCTTATTTAACCTTATCCAGACCCAAGCAACCCCTGGAATATGTTCCTAGGTTCATCCTCAACTCACTTCAAAAAGTTGGGAGCCAAATTAATTCATCTAAACACTTTTCACAGTTTAGTCCAAATTTTACTACGAATAAGTCCTTTTCTATTTACCTGGAAGCCTGAAAAGGCTAAAATCTGCAAATTAATTCCAACTCCAAAATTTCTTCAGGAAACACCTTCCAAATACTATTTGATACAGATCTCCCTTTTGATCAGACTTCAAAATCTCTCTCCAATCACCAGAATTCGAAATCGACAAAATCCAGACTTATTTTACCCTAATTTTACCCTATTTTCGAAAATAGGTGAAATCCCCCAAATCTTATCAAATTTTCTCTAAATTTGAGTTGGATGAGTACTAATAGAAATGTTATACTCAGCCATGAAATCAATTCTCAAATTAACCATCTCTAAGACAGAAATTACACATCAGTCCAGATTTCAAATAAGAATCCTTGCAATTTGGTCCCTGGTTCGACCAGAGACGCTGTGCACGACCAGCAGCTGTGCACGACCGCGACCACCGCGCTGCCACGCCAGGAACTTCGTCGCCGGTGAAGCCCCGTGGTCGCCACCCCTGCCATCGCGTTCCTGCCACGTGTGCGCACGCCGTTCGCCACCGTGGAGCCACCGCGGCCGCACCAACATCTCCAATTTTGCCCGCGCGCGCACGCCATCGCTGCAGCCACTGCAGAAGTACGGTGCCACGTTGCAAGCATGCCGGAGGAGCCCGTCAGTTCGCCGTTGCATCACCCGGGACAGCGCACGCCAGCCTGCAAAGCCGGCACGGCCGCTGGAGCACGTCGCTTCGCTGCTGTCCCGCACGACCGGTCAACTCGCCATCGATTCAAGCTTCACTTCCCCGTGCAATTCCCGCCTTTGCAAGCCCTTTCTGTGCCTATAAAAGACGCCCCAGCCCAGCACGAAGACACTCACACCAGAACCACCCAAAACCTCTAACCACGCCGTCGTCTTCGTCTTCTTCGGCGAGCTCGAGAAGAGGCTCACGGTGCCAAGCCTCTACACTGCTTCCTCCTCGATTCCAGCTACTCCAGTAAGCTCCTCTTACCTCCCTCATCGTACTCGAGCATGTAATTGACTTCAAACCTCTCCGGTCGCCGGCAATTCCCGTTTCTCTCCAACAACTCCGGCGAGCAATTAAACCCTATCCAGAGCGATTTAGCTCCCGAGCCTGTGATCAATATTGATTAGTGAACTTATCTAAGCATCTCTAAGCAACCAGAATCGAAGAATTTGCTAAAATATGAAAATCCCCAACTTTTCACCTTGCATATGAACTGGAGCTCGCTGTTAAGCTTTTCTAGTGCATCTCTAGTCAATCTAACTTCACCAGTAGCACTCTTATGCCCCAGAGACCATCCTCAAGCAAGGAATTAAGTTTATTTGCCCTAAATCAGAAATGCCCAAATCAGGTTTGAGTTAATCTTTTCTCCGGCCAATATCCCCTAAATCCAGCCATAGAAACCTTGCCATCTAGATGTTTTGGACCATTCTGAGCAACTTTGTCTTCTATCACGACTCCTAATTCGGCCTAGATTGTGAGATATAGCTATGCCCTAGTTTGCTGTACTGTTCACATTACTTGTGCTCCAGGCCAGCCAACTTCTTCGCCGGTTTTCATCACTTTCCGGCCATCTCCTGCCCTAGGTCCTGTTGAGACATTTGTTCCTGTTACAAATGCCTAACCACCAGACAAAGTGGTGCATCATTTGGAGCCCTGAGTCAAAAGATATGGCTAACCCTAGTTTCTGGCCGTGTCAACCCTATGCCAGCCTGTGTCAGCCAGTGGCATTGAGCCTTTTTACCCACTTCCAGCCATGCACTTTGGAAATAACTTTGTCCTTTAGACTCCTGATGTTGTGATCTACACTTTTCTCTACTGTCACAACTTGAGTTGAGCCCTCTATCACCCATCGACCTTATGTCGATGCCTTGAACCGAATGCCAACCTAAAGACATTCGCTGTTTTTGGGCGAACCAGTCACCACCTTGATATCACCCTGATATTTTGGAACCTTGTAAACCTTAACAACTAATCTTAACCCTAGTTACTGTAGTTAAACTCAAATCGCTTCAAAACCTTGTATCACCAGAGTATTTTCTCCTTGCATCTTTGCATGTAGTGAATTAGTAAGAATAGGATTGATTGTAATGCCTGTTTGCTTGTTTGATCTTGTTCAGAGCAAGAGTCCGGGGTTGAAGATCTTGTCGCTGAACCGTCATCGACTGCTGATACTTACGACGCGGAAGGCAAGTCATACTTTGATCATATTGAAACCCATATTTTATGAATTGCTATGCTATTCCATGAATAAATATTTCATTAATATTGCACATGTTGAGATCAATGATATTATGGCAGTGATAGATTGAATACTTGAGAAATGTGAACTTGATAAGATAGCAAGCCATGAACTAATAAAAGTATAAACATGTACATTTATATTCATGAAATAGAACCCCTAGCCGTGACCAGTATTTTGGTATGGAATGGTGGTAGCACTGGAGGTGCTTGGCTGCACTGAATGTGTAGGCACTGAAGGTGCATGGTTTGTGGTATGATCTGGTCACTGGCACGTAAGGACTAGAACCTTGTGTTATGCGTCTAGTGGCATGAAAAACGTACCAACCACTTACCTGGTATGGGACAGGCGCAACCTAGTAGCTTCTTAGTATTATCAGTTCCCTGCATGGCTTGTCGATCCGGTTTCTCGTGTGGAAACTGGTGGGACGCAGTTCGTCCATGAGTGATGTGAGATCAGAAAAATTATGAGAGGATAAGGTGTAAAGAAGGAAGACGCCCTACGCCAAATTAAGTCGTGCGCGACTGTAATCAAAAGAGGTTATGTGTCCTGCGGGAACATAGACCCAGGCTAGGAAGTAAGGCAGTGGGGAGGACCCACAACGGTACTTGGGGTGGTATTGTCCATTTACCGGGCAGGGATACTGTTAATACTAGACTGCAAAAACGTTGTGTGATCTCGGCCTTGTCACATGCGTATAAGTCGCATGGAGTTGGCCCGACTTGGAAGTCGAGTGAAAAAGTGGATTTAAAAAGAGGTACATCTCTGCAGAGTTTAAAAATGTATTCGAATACTTCGTTCTCCCGAGTTCTAGGAGTATGCTGCGGTGGATTAAATCCATGGGGTGTGACACAAGTATTGTTTTATAAACTAAAAATTGTTAGCTCAAGATTACCCAAGTGGCATGTGTTGTCATGATAAGGGGCGTTGCCGTGGGCTGTCATGTGTTGACGTGTCGCGGTAATACCATAATCTAGCAAACATATGATATTTAAGAGGCATGTGGTTTATGCCCTAAGTTATGAAATATTGCTAAGAGTATATGATTGAAAGACTTGAATAAGAGTAGTGTGATATGAGGATATATCGCCTTGGATATGGGATATATGTATCACCATCAATATGATTTATTTACTGCCATGGGTATGATCAGAAGTTGAGTAAGAATTGAGAAAGAAATGTATTTTGGGAAAAACCTTTCACTCTTTCCCCAATAGCATAGGTTCATGTCATATATATATATATATATATCTCTCTACCTTCCCTATGACTTGCTGAGTACGTAAGTACTCACCCTTGCAACAACTCATCAATAGATGGAGCGTTCTACGACCTTGGAGGATACCCTGAAGATGCTGCGGACCCAGGAGATGATGAGCAGTTTCCTCCGGAGCCCTGATGCGGTGCTGTCTTGCTGTCAACCTCTGTTCCCTGTGGATTGCTTTTGGGCCTAGCTTCCGCCGACTAGATGTGTTATTTTGTTAGACCCTTGTGCCTTGTACGGCACTGTACCTCGTTTTGTACTAAGGCCTGATGGCCATACAATTATGACTATTGTACTATTTTGCCGCTGCAATGTAATCCTGTGATTGACTCATCCTGGGAAGTCAAGTGGTTAGGGGACCAGCTGCACCGAGCTGGGCTCCTCACAGGTGATGTCACTGTCGTGGCAGACGTGACAACTGCAGACTATCCCCATCACTTGGCCCTTCGTGCGCTGGGGGATGGACCTCCTGGGCCCCTTTCCCCCAGCGCCCGGGGGCTACAAGTATGCGGTGGTCACGGTCGACTACTTTACTAAGTGGGTAGAGGCTGAACCTTTGGCCAGCATCACGTCCCGGGCAGTACAGCGGTTTTTCTGGAAAAATGTCATATGTCGTTTCAGCGTCCCTCCAGAGATCACCGTCGATAATGGGACCCAATTCGACTCGGCATATTTTCGGGAATTCTGCGAGGGTTTGGGGCTCACCATCCACTTCGCCTCGGTAGCTCATCCACAGAGCAACGGGGCCGTTGAAAGGGTCAACGGTGTAATCCTACAAGGGTTACGCCGACGGATCGGACAAGCCGCTTCCAAGCGGGGTGCATGGGCAGAGGAGCTCCCTAGCATCCTCTGCTCCATGCGCACGACTCCGATCCGGGTGATGGGACGTACTCCCTTCTCACTTGTGTACGGGGCTGAGGCAGTCCTCCCACCTGAGATTGGCTTCCGGTCGCTGCGGGTTGAGCTCCTAGACGGAGCTACGACCGCGACGTACCAAGCCAACGAGGCAAATCAACGAGTGGAGGTCAATCTCGTGGAGGAGGAACGCGACCGAGTGATCCTCCGCCACGCCATCTACTAGCGCGAAATGGATCGCACATATAACCAGCGCATCCGCGAAAGAGCTTTCCGACTCAAGGACCTTCTCCTCAAGCACGTCACAGACCCCCAAGCCTAGGGCAAGCTCTCCCCCAAGTGGGAGGGCCCCTATAGGATCTCAGCAGTCCTAGGCTCAGGGGCTTACAAGCTCTCCAACCTTCAAGAGCAGGAGCTGAAGCACACGTGGAACGTGCACTTGCTTCGCAAGTTCTATGTCTAGCCTACGGGCTCGTTCCCTCCCCTGTCGCGATTCCGCGGGGGGAGGCGTTGTACTTTAATTCATTGTCAATACAACTGGCTTTTTCCTCAACTACGGCTCATTGTAGGTTTTTACATTACCGTTTCTCACGGTGATGCCCTCCCCATGAGGATGCCCTCCCCGCGAGGAAGTGGGCTATCACTGTGGGACCCTCATTTGAGGAATCCGGTGGCAACCGCCCAGGTGGGCTGCACTCAGAAATGGTACATTGCAGCTCACAACAACAAAATGCATTATATAAAAATGCGAGTAATTAAAACAAGTGCTGATCACAGGGACCAACATTACAATAACATAGTGCCAAAATGACGCACTTTAATGTTGATATAAAATTAAGGAGTTTTCTTTGACACAAAGGTCAGCACAAAACAATAACAGTAAGCAAAAGGACTTCATCTATCTTCATCTTCTTTAGCAGCGGTGTTGCACGGGCCTTCTCCACATCGGACTCCACTTGGTACGTGACCCACTGTCGCGCCCCAAAACTGGGACCACGACTACTCCTGTAGAGACCTAGCTCGCTGCAGCTTGTCCCATACACACACCTTTGACTTCCCAGGATAAGTCAAACACAGGAGTATATTACATTGCAACAGAGTAACTTACAAAATATTTAAGCAGTGTGGCCTGCTGGCCTTAATATTACATAAAGGATTACAATGCCTACAAGGCATTCAGGGTTTAGCAAAATATTAACTACACAGCAGAAGATAGGTGACCCTCCCACAAAAGAAGTTGACGGTAGAACAACACACATCAGGGCTCTGGCAGAACTGATTCTCCTCTTTCTGGATCCACGAAGTTCTCCATGCCATCATCTTGATCAAAGAACGCTCCATCTACTGAGTTGAATGTTGCAAGGGTGAGCACTTACGTACTTAGCAAGTCATAGGTAAGAGTAGATACATATAGTAGTGATGATATGAACCTAGACTAGTCAAGAATTATGGATATTTATAAAATAATCTTTTTTTTTCATACCTCATCTCATCTTATTTCATGGCAGCACTTTTCATAATATAACATCATCTTTCATGTTCACTAAATTATAGCACTACCGCGACACGTCGACACACGACAACCCACGGTAGCACTCCTTGTCATGACAACACATGTCATTTGGGTAATCTTGATTTAACACATTTTATTTAGAAAATAATACTTGTGTCACACCCCGTGGATTTAATCCACTGCAGCAGACTCCTATAAACCTAGGAGCTCGGAGTATTCGAATACGTTTTTAACTCTGCAGAGAGGTACCAATTTACCCGCAAGATATTCCACTTTCAAGCCCATCCTATCAAAATGATTAGACCCCTCCTCACAACCATGTGTGAGTGGCAAGGTGGAGATAACAAGAGCTTTTGTTATGTATCACTCACACTTCACCCCTGACCCTGTGGCTCTCCGAGAACCACAGTTGTGGTAGGTTGTATCCTAACCTCCACCCCTTTGCTTATTCCCATTACTGGGTCAGTGTGCTTGATCACCTTCAGTGATATGTGTGGGAGCCATTCTCCGTGCTTATCGTGCATCACTACACATCTCATGCAGGGGTTTCATGTGCAATCCACATAAGTACTTGTTCAGGCCTGTCCCATACCAGGTTTGCGGTTAGCACGTTGTTCATGCCACTAAATGCACAACACAAGGTTCTAGTCCTTATATGCCAGTGACCAGACCATCCACAACCCTGCACCTTCAGTGCCTGCACATCCTTTGCAGTTTAGCACCTCCAGTGCTACCACCATTCCATACCATTTTTCTGGTCACGGCTAGGGGTTTTATTTCATGAATATAAGTATATAAATACATATAATAGTTCATGGCTCAAAACTTGTTTATTTCACATTTCACAGATAACCAGTCAAGTACTGCCAATTTATAAATCAACCATTCTCAATCTTTCTCATGCAATATTATCTATATTCAAGGTTATGTTTTAGCAACATTTAAAATATAGGTTCAAGATGACCAAGGATATGACTTGCCTTCCGCGTCGTAAGATACAGCAGTTGATGATGGGTCAACAGCAAAATCTTCAAAGTCAGCTTCTGGATCTACTCGACGACAAACAAACACACAATGATTACTTATAATATTAAAATGTTATATGACTTATATGCAAAAAATGCTCAACAAGAATGATTGAACTATACTGGAGATAATTTGAACTGCAAACTAAACTGAGTCGAGATTCTAGGGTTTCAAGGAATCTGGGCTAAGGATGGTGATTAGATAATCTTAGGGTTTCAGGATTACAATAGGGATAACAATTTTGTGGCTGGTTTAATCAAAACAGCGAATGTCAATAGATCGACATTCTGATCAAGGCTTTGACCTAGCTTCAAGAAAAGCTAGAGTGCTTATCTCAAGTTGTGCTAGTAGAAGAAAATGTAGATCACAACTCTACAAATTCAGTGGACAAAGTGGTTTTCAAATTGCACAACCAGAAGTGGGTAAACATAGCCAATGCCACTGGCTGACAAGCTCTGGCATAGAGCTGACAATGCCAAAAACTAGGGCTTAGCATAAAATGCTGTTCAAGGGCTCAACTGATGTGCTAACTTTGTCTAGGAGGTAGGCTTGAGTAACAGGAACAAAAGTTACAATATGATCTATGGCTGAAGATGGCTGGACAGCAAGAAATCTGATGATGAACTGAGGTGAACACACTGCACTAGATCATTTCTTGACAAAATCTTGGCAAAGCTATAACTTCCAATCTAGGCCGATCTAGGTGTCGGGCTAGAAGACAAAAATGTTCAGGAGATCAAAGCATACACACTGGACAAGGTTTCGAGGGCTGAAATGGCTGGGAAAAGTTTTCCGGTGATCGGCGCCGGAGAAGAAGCTCTTGATTTTGGGTATTTTCAATACAGGCCGAATGAACTTAATTCCTTGCTCTAGGAGTGATAGAAGGGTATAAGTAAGCTACTGGCGACGTCAATTTGGCCGGAGGATCGCATGTGTGGCTTGGCGACGTGAGCCAGCGACTGTCAATTTGCAAAATCGGGAATAGCTTCAAATTGGAATCAATTGATGATTCTAAGTTCACAGGCATGCTTGAAATAACTCACTGATCATTTTAGATTACAATTTCGAAAGCTAATTCGGGCTGAATTAAGCTACATTGCAGGAACAGGGCAATCGGCAATTCCGGTGATCGCCGGCGTTAGAGGTCACCGGTGAGCAATTAGATGATACCACACAGAGAGAATGAGAAGAGGAACTCACTGATGGCTTCAATTTGGATATTGGTGCAGTAGGGCGTCCTGGCACCATGAGCCTCCTCGACGGCTCGCCGGAGAAGAAGGCTAAAACAGCAATTCTGGGACTTGGCTGATTTCCAGTGAGGTGTGAAGGAGCTACTGAGTACAGGGATGCTTAAATAGGCAGGCGAAGCTTGCGAAGAGGGGACAATGAAGTGATTGGCAGCTGGGGATGAGACTGGTTGCGTGCTGAACAACAGCGGCGAAGGCACAGTGAAGAACGGTGATTGCGACGGCGACCAGTTTGCAGCTAATCACAGTGTCGTCTCATCGGGACTTGGCAAAGCTGTAGCAAGCGGTGGCGACAACAACTGGTGCGGCAAGGCGACGTGGCGAGGAGTTGCTGACAAAAGGCTGGAGCAGGTGCTGTCGTCCACGTTGCAACGGCGCTACCATGGCAATGGCTGAGGCGAAGACACGTACACACAACATGCACGGTCACGAGCGTGGGCGAAGCCTCCTCGGCGACGAACAGCCACGGCGCACAGGCACGGTGAGCTCTGGTCGTGCGCACAGTAAATGGCCTGGTCGAAATTTGGACTGAACTGCAGTTTCAAATCTTGAATTTTGGACTGTTCTGTAAATCTGGAATTCTGGAAGGTTTAAACTGAATTTGTTTTCACTAATCTGGCAGATATATTCAACAAAATATTTGGCAAAGATGTTTGATAAAATCTGGCACATTTGAATAGTTTTTCATATGAACTGAAAATAGGGTATTTTAGGGTAATTGAAATCTGAATTTCAATTGATTTCGAATTCTGGCACTTAAGATGAGATTTTGAAATCTGAACAGAAGAGAAACTTGTGACAAATAGCATTTAGAAAAGATTTGCTGAAGAGATTTTCAGTTTGAAGTTAATCTGGAGATTTTAGCCTTTTTGGGTTCCCAGATATCAGATAAAGGACTAATTTGCAATAACTCTTGGACTGATTTGTGAAAAGAGTCTAGATGATAAAATCTGGCTGCCAACTTTCTGGTTAAGGTCTTGGCATACCCATGGTCATATTTTAAGAATAATCTGATCTGAACTTGGTCAAGATTTTGATTAAATTTGAATTTCTGGGACTTAGGGTATTTGAGTAATATGAGGTATTTCTGTTTTCGAAACCAGAAAGGAGTTGATAAATCTGGGATTTAGAGATGGAATTGAATCTGGTTTCTAAAGACTTTTAGATTCAGGATAACTGATAGATCACATCTGAACAATCTGATCTTGATTTGAGGTCACTGGTTAGATTTGGCGATTTTAGGGCTTAAGATAGATACTGATCTGGCTACTACTACTGATACATGCATGCATGCTATTTACGGAAAAGGAAATTTTCACCCCTAAACTCAGGGTGTTACACCCACTAACAAGATGGGTCTTCTGGGGCAGTTTCTTCTTCTTGTTCCATGTTGGGTTCAAGACCGTAGGACCCAGGGTCAATGAATCCTTCTTCTAAATTTTGTTTGTGAAAGCAAGGGTGAGCACATTGTCCACATGGTGCTCAACAAGTCCCAAATAAGAATGCAGATATATATAGATGAGGGGGAAATTCTCAAAGAATGGCTCTTTGGCTTATAGAATAGATTTTTCACACTTAGTTTTGAAGAAAAGGTCTTTGTTTTCAAAAGCGAGGCTTTTAGAACCCTAAGCTAGGTTTTCATAAAATGTTATGCGTGGCGGTCTTTCATGAGTCACCACTTCACTCAGATTTTGTGAAAAACTTTCCAAAAACTACTTGTGCTGCATCGACGTGGATAGAATCCACCGCAAGCGGACTCCATAACCTGGGAGATCAGAGTATCCGATACTTTGCAAAGGTGTACCACCTTAATCCATTGATCACTTAGCTTTCAAGTCGGTACCTCTCCATGCGACTTTTACGCACGTGACAAGGCTGAGATCACACAACAGTTACAATCCTAGCATTAACAATTCCCTGCCCGGTAAATAGACATTCCAGTCCTCATTACTGTTGTGGGTCCTCCCCACTGCCTTACTTCCTAGACTTGGTCTATGTTCTCGCAAGACACATAGCCTCTTTTGATTACAGCCGCGCACGACTTAATCAGGCGTAGGGCGCCTTCCTTCTTTCCACCTTTTCCTCTCATAATTTTTCTGAACTCACATCACTCATGGCCCTCACTGGCCCACCAGTTTCTCGCAAGAAACCAGACCGACAACCATTGCAGGGAAAAGCTAATACTGAGAAAGCTACTATGGTGCGCCCGTCCCATACCGGGCAGGTGGTTGGTATGTTTTTCATGCCGCATGAAAGTACAACACAAGGTTCTAATCTTTATGAATCTTTAGTGAGGAGTCTTTCACATTCCCAGTGCGCACACAGCGCCATCCAATCAAACCATCCTCACTATCGATTCCAATCACATTTCCTTTCACAAAAAGGGGTTTTGAATATGCTTTTCACACATGTGACCATTTAACATTTAACATATAATCTTGAGCATAGTATAGCCTAAGCATGATATTCTAGGGTGACAAGGGTGCATGGATATTCAATCACAAAAGGGGCTTTACAATTATTTAGGTCATATCTACTCACTTCATTTGAATATAGTTCTCATTTGAATATAAGGCATGCATATACTTGAAAATAGCTAAGATACTTCATTTCAAAATATTAGGCTAGACATGATCAAGGGTTTGAGACTTGCCTTGCAGTGATGGGTCTAGCTGCTCAGATGATTCTTCGAAGATCTCTTCTGCTCCTTCAACTTCTGGTTCCACGGCGGATACAAATAATACATACACACTATATAAGCACACAAGAATAGTGGTACTAGAAAATAATAAGTAAATATATCATGTATGCAGGGGAAAAGGTTTGGACAAGGTCACTTGGTGTTGATTGAAGAGATAGGCTCAAAAGGACTTGAATGTCGAAGGGCTGACATTCGGTTCATGGCTAGACATAGCCCTAAGTTGGTCCTAGGTACGTTTTCTGGAGATGTGATAGTAGGGAATATTGTAGAACATGGCTCCAAAGGCGTAGTGGACAAAGTGGCATTTCAATTGCTCAAATAAAAAGGGTTAAACAAGGCCAATGTCAGTGGCTGACATGCATTGACACTACACTGACACTATCAAAAACTAGGGCAGAGGGTTAAATTTGGTTCTGGGCTTCAAACTCTTCGCCAACTATGTCTAGGAGGTAGGCGTGGATGCCAGGAACACGTTGGCAGTGGTTTCAGGGCAAAAGATGGCCGGACGGCGATGAACGGCGGCGATGAACTACGGTGGCGACATAGCACAGACATGGTTCTGGACAGGAATTTGGCAAGGGAATAACTTTTGATCTAGGCCGATTCAGGGTTCGGGCTAGTGGGAAGAAATACTCAGGGGGTTGAGGGCTAGCTAATGACACGGTGGCATTAGCTAGATCGGCCGGAAAGCGAACTCCGGTGAACGGAGCCGAAGACGAAGACACAGATTTGGGCATTTTCGATCTAAGGCATTTGAGCTCAATTGCAAGCTTGTGAAGCATCCTGGGGACAACAGGAAGCTACTGGGGGGTTCAATTTGGCCAGGGAATTACTGAAGAGGCTCGGCGGCGATCTCCGGCGAACTGCCGAAGTCCAAAATTGGGGATTCTTCGCTCGGGCCAAAATTGAAGATTTCAACCCTACGGGCTTACTCCACTGGGCTCACTGAACACTTTACTCTACTAGCACGAGGTTCAATTTGGCTTGAATCGCTCGGCATTGGAGGAACAGGGAAAGAGACAAATCTGGCGATCGCAGGCGCTAGGTCTTGCCGGGGTTCAATTAAACACCATGGAACAGAGAGGAAGGTGAGGGGAACTCACCGGTGAACTCGGGTTGAAGAGAGAAGCTGAGACTTGGGCTGGCGCCGAGAGCTCCTCTAGTAGCTCGTCGAGGAAGATGACGGGAAGCACCAGAGAGCTAAGCTACGAAGGTTTGCTGGTGAGCTGTGGTGTGAAGTGAGGCTCTGGGCGAGGGGCTTTATATAGCCAGGGAGCTGGGTCATCGGAAGTTGCAGTGAATCGGGCGGGGATGGCGCCGGAGCAGCATCGAGGTGGCGTTGGGACACGGCGGTAGCTCTGCCAGAGGAGAAAATCGCGCGATATCCGGTTTTGGCAGATCGACGGGATGGCAAGCCTCGGCATGGCGGCGAAGTGGCACTAAAGTTCTGACAGCAGCAGGCACGCACGCACGAACGACGTTGCTGGTGGTCTCCGGTCATCGCCACGGTGGCGTTCCTTTGCCGCGACGTGAACACATGCGGACACGTAGGATATGGCCATTGGTGAAGGCAAATCTGGCCGGCGGTGGAGCTTGCGGTGGTGGCTCACGGCTGTCGTGGTGTCACGAACACCCCCGCAGGTTTTGTGGACGATCCTAGCGAAGAAAACACGACGCGGGCTGACCGGGTGACCGGTCCTGCCCCGCCGGACAAGCACGAAAAATGACACGGGGGTTTATACAGGTTCAGGTCCTGGTGGGAACCCTAGTCCTGTCGGCGTGCTCCCGACCTGAGTCGGCTGGGGAAGCTCTCTCGGGGAGAGGCTTCCGGAGCACACCTGTGAGATTGGCTATTCTAGCAATAATGAGCAACTTGTTCTTACAAGAGGGGGTACAAGGGCTTTTATAGCCCTAAAAGATGCAAAAAAGACTAAACTACCCCGGGCGCTACCGTCGGATCGAGGGGCAGCAACGTCCTTCTCCCGGCCAGGTGCCTCGGATTCTTGAAAGGTGGCCGCTGATTCCCGAGGCGCTTGTCACGCGACCCGCACGTGATGAAGGCCCTTGTCACGCGACCCGCGCGTGACGTGGGATCAAGGGCTCCTATCCCTGGAAGGACGACAGCGCCCGGGACAGGCGCTGGGGGCCTTGTCCCCGGGCGAATGGTGGCGCCCGGGACAGGCACCGGGGGCCTTGTCCCCGGGCGAATGGCGGCGCCCTGGACAGACGCCGGGGGCCTTGTCCCTGGGCCAAAGGCGGCGCCCAGGACAGGCACCGGGGGCCTTGTCCCCGGGCGAATCGAACAAACTCTTACCTGGACTAAGTCTCGCGGAGATTTCCCCCAACAGTAGCCCCCCATGCCCTCCGGGAACGATGCTCGAGTTCCCGGAGGGTATGGTACATGTCACCGGCAAAATCTCCGGGTGAATGTACCAGAACCGTGATGCTTCGATTCCCGTGCCGTGCGCTTATGACCGCGCCGTTTGGCCATAAATGCGCTCGCGGTTCGAACCGGTGCCTTGGTTCGCACGCCCGTCCCTTCGTTTCCCGCGCGCGGTTTGAATTTCAACGTCCCGGATGTACCGCGAAGTGCCACGTGGCACCCATCTGGGCCGCGCTTCGCCTCTATAAATAGGGCCTTGGGGGGCTCGAAGAGCTCATTCCAAATTTCCCAAACTCCAGCGCCCTTAACTCTCTCGGTAGCCCTCTCCCGGTAGCCCTCTTCCGATAGTTAGTTCCCGGGACCCTAGTCTCTGGAACCTTTAGGTCCCTCCAGTTCCCGGAAGCTTTAGCCACCGGAAAAAACTTGATGGCACCCAAGGGCGGAGCGAAGACCACGGAGGTGCCCCCGAAGGAAGTCGCTGCGGACTCCTCTGGGCCTCCGAGTTTACGACTGGGGACTTAGAGTCCCTGGTCGACTGGGGAGTTGTCGCAGACGGGGATGTTTGGATCCCCGTGAAGAAAGACGGAGCCCCCCGCCCCAAGCCCGGAGAGATCGTGGCCTTCGAGGCCTTTTTCGAGGCGGGGCTCCGGCTCCCAGTGCACCCATTGCTCCGGGAGTTCTTGAAGGAGTATGGGGTGGCTCTGAACCACCTCACACCGAACGCCATCGTCCGGATGGGCCTATTCATATGGCTCTTCGAGACGGCGACCGGACGGGAGCCCACGCTGCGAGCCTTCCGGTACTTCTACGAGCCAGCGGCGAGGAGCTCCCACATGGTGAAGGGGGACCCAAGTCCCCCTTTGGCTCGGTGATGGTCCAGATGCTACCGTCCTGGGTAGTCGAGTACCCGGTGGCGGCCTCCCGGGACCACTGGGGCGACTGGATCCAGAGGTGGTTCTACCTCCGGGTCCGGGACGACGAGGTGGTGTATTCCCCGGAGGCCCCCACCTACAGTCGGTCGTCCGCCCCGAAGCCCCCGGTGTGGACGGAGGAGGAGCTGAAGCTCCTCGGAAAGGTCGTCGCCTCCCGGGGCGTCGGCTCTATGCGGGACGCGCCAAGGAGATGATGCTCTTGAGGATCTCCCCCTTCTCGGGCGGGAGGATGGGGATCGGGATGTGCCCGGACCAATGGCCCCCGGTGAAACCGGTGACCCGACATAAGTTCCCGATGACCTGGTTCATTTGATTTGCAAATTTTTCTAACTCTTACCTTTCGCAGTCCGGCCGTACCCGGCGGCCCAGGAGAAGGCGAAGAACCTCCTAGGGAGGTACTTCGCCGACAAGCATGAGCGCATCGTGCGCGTCGTGGGGGAGGGCCCTCCACGGAACCTGGCAGCCGAGGCCTTCGGGCTAAAGCTACCGGAAAGGAAGCCCCTCCCTACCCCCAGCTCTCACAAGTGGGGAAGGGAGGCTGTTAGGGCTCTGAGCCAAAGAAAGCTCAAAAAGCCTCCATCCCATCGACGACGCCGGCCTCGACGCCGGTGAAGGCCCGGGACGTGACCCCCGGGACCGGGCACGCCTGGGAGCCGGCCTGGAAGGAAGCAATGCCCCCTCCCCCGGAGAGCCGCACCGAGGCTCGGGGGAAGGTACCGGCTGCGGGCGGGGAGGCATCCGATTCGGCGGACTACGCCCCCTCGCCGCCTTCGACGACAGCCCTCCCGGCGGCCCTGGCGCCTTTGGAGCCGGAGAGGCCGGAGGTGAGGCTCGCGGAGGCCTCGCCCCCATGGGTGGAATGGCCGGAGGTCTCGGGGGCCCCGCAGCCTGGGAAGGGAAAAGGGCTTATGATCCCTCCCCGGGGAGGGACCCCCTCCGAGAGCTCCTCCGCCAATTCATCGGAGGCCACCTCCTCTGCGATAAAGACGCCAACCACCGCCACCCCGGTCCACATTATGCCGGGGACTCAAGTCTGGGGGCCGTCATCGGCCGCGACGGGACCGGCACCGGGAGGGAGACCCCCTTGCTTTCCGCGGGGGAGGTCGACCGCTACGTGGAGGGCCTGCAGACCCGGAAGGTCCAGGGCTACGTCTTGGAGGGGACGCTCCGTGAGCGTTTTGGGGAGCTTCCGTCTCTCCAGATCCAGGTACTTACCCGAACCGGTGGGTGCTTTCTTTCGGCCCCCTAAACCCGAATTTTTTCTAACTCTTGAGTTTGTAAGGGGTGGCCATTACGTGGGGCCTTGCGCAGCGCGTCGGCCAGCTGCTGAAGGAGGCGGAGGAGAGAGCCGCCGCTTTCCAGGAGCAGCAGGATGACGCCCTCCGGGAGCTGGCTCGGGTCCGGGCCCAAGTCCATGCCTCCGAGACCGCCAATGACCCTCTCTGGCGGGACGCCAAGGCGAAGGAGGAAGCCCTCCGGGAGCTCGAGGGCTCGAGCGTCCGGGAGGTGATGGACGCAGGCCGCTCCGTCCGGTCGGCCCTCGAGGGCCTTGGTGTGAGCATAGGTTCCGGGAGCAGCTCCGAGATGCCCCTGGCCACTTTCACGGAGGCTGTGCGTTTTCTTAACGCACAAGTCTCTGTGATCCCGGAGGCCGCAGATGCCCGGGCGTAAGGCCGGGCAATCCCCGGTGGCGGCCGCAGCCGAACTCGTGGAGCATCGGGAGGTGGGCGCCCGGGCAGCCGGGGGCCGCATCCTCCGGAGCTTCTCGGAGTTTTTTGAGCCTTCTCGCCTGGAGGTGGAGCAGCTCGCCGGGGGCTTCTACGACCGGATCATCCGGGTGAGGTTCTCGGCACCGACGCCTCCGGGAGCTGATGCCCCAGCACCGGCGCCTCTGGGAGCGGATGCCCCAACCCCGGCGGAAGCCCCCCGGGGGGAGGATGCCAATGATCAAGTATGAGCCTCCCCCTAGGTTTTAGATAGGACCCCTTTTTTGCTTTCTTAGAATTTTGTTCCCGGTAGCTTCTTAGAAGAAGCCCTAGGCACTTGTAAAAAGAAATTTTGAAATGCAATTGAATTGAAAATTTTTCTAAGTCTTGAATAAATACAATGTTACCAGGTTTCCCGGGAGGCTACTCCTGGGCGAAGGTCCGGAAGAAGTTCTCCGGGGCGAGGCCTTTGAGCCCCAGTAGGTGCCCCCCGGGGGATGCCCAAGCCGCTTTAATCTTGTTGAGCCTCTTCTCCGGGCAACGCAGCGGGGATGTTGTCCGGGAGCCGATCCGGTTGCGATGGCATCCGGAGTGGCACTTGGATAACTTCAATAATCATCGCGCCGAACTATCCCCTCAGCGTCCGGGGTCCCGGATGATCCCTCCTCTTTGGATACTTCCACCGGCGGGCTACGAGTATTGGCCCGAGGACCTGCTCTAGGAAGCTCAGCGCCGCATACGCGGGTTGTACCGGGACCTGACCCGGCAGCTATCGGAGGGCCTCCGGGACTATTAGGCGTAGGAGCCTTGGGACGTAGAGAATTTCTGAGTTATAGTCCGGGTTGTACCGTTTCCAATGCCCACCGGAGGGGGAAGATGTCCTCTGGTTGAATGATCAATAAAGCTGTGTTTGCTTCTTGTTACTTTGAGAATCTTCTTTTGATAAGATAGAGCTAAGTTTGCTCATTTTTCTTGGATGGTCTGGATGACTCTCGGGGGCTCCTTATCACCCCCCTCCACAGTGGGCCGGAGGGTAGCTCCGCCCGCTGTGGGGGTGACAAAGCTCCCGGGATGAAGGCCCGTGACAAGAATTTTTCTAAGTTAAGGAATTCCAAGATGAGGTTTCCGGGGATAAACTTTCCGGGAGACAATCGTCCGGTCGCCGTGAGAACGGGGAGCCGGGAATAATGTCTTCGGGAAAAAATGTCCAAGAAAAACCCGAGATGAAATTTCTGGAGAATCTTTCTGGGAGACAATCGTCTGGTCGCCGTGAAAACGGGGAGCTGGGAATAAGTTCTCCGAGAAAAAATATCCAAGAAATCCCCGAGGCAACATTTCTGGAGGAAATTTTTCCGGGAGACAATCGTCCGGTCGCCGTGAAAACGGGGAGCCGGGAATAAGGTCTCCGGGAAAAAATATCCAAGAAATCCGTCTCACTGGGGAGACCATCGACTCCCGGAGGAGGATGTGCCCGATGACGGGTCTGAGTATTTGGGTAGGGGACTAGTCTCCCAAAGTGACCCGTTACCACGGTCCCTGAGGACCGGGTTGCCGCTTACACCCTCAGTGCACGAGGGGTGATCGTAAGCCACCCTATGGGAGGGACTTCTTGGGTCATGAGAGCCCACTTCCTCACGGGGAGGGCATCCTCGCGGGGAGGGCATCGCCGTTGAAGGTGGTAATGTAAAGAACCTGCATTGAGACCGTTGAAGAAAAAGTCCAGTTGTATTGATAATGGAACAAAATACAACGCCTCTCCCCACGAAATCGCGAAAGGGGAGGGAACGGTGATTACAATGTCCCCCCTCCCCCTCCGGCGTGATCGCTCCGGGGGAGGGGACAGTAAGTACAAGGTCCCCCTTACCCCACCGACGTAATCGCTCCCGGGGAGGGGACGGGCCTGTGTAGGCTAAACGTGAAACTTGCGAAGTAAACGCAAGTTTCACGTGTGCTTTAGCTCCTGTTCTTGAAGGTTGGAGAGCTTGTAAGCCCTCGAGCCCAGGACTGCCGAGATCCAATAGGGGCCCTCCCACTTGGGGGAGAGCTTGCCCTGGGCTTGGGGGTCTGTGACGCGCTTGAGGACAAGGTCGCCAAGGCGAAAAGCTCTCTCGCGGACGCGCTGGTTGAATGCGCGCGCCATCTCGCGCTCGTAGATGGCGTGGCGGAGGAGCGCTCAGTCGCGTTCCTCCTCCACGAGGTCGATCTCCAGCCGCTGATTCGCCTCGTTGGCTTGGTACGCTGCGGTCGTAGCTCCGTCTAGGAGCTCGACTAGCAGCGACTGGAAGCCAACCTCCGGGGGGAGGACTGCCTCAGCCCCGTAAAGCAGGGAGAAGGGGGTACGCCCCGTCGACTGGCTCGGAGTCGTGCGCATGGAGCAGAGGATGCTGGGGAGCTCCTCTGCCGATGCACCCCGCTTAGAAGCGGCTTGTTCGAGTCGTCGGCGTAACCCATGTACAAGTGTCCGGGGCTTCCTCTAAGAAGCTACCGGGAGCAAAAAACCTAAAAACAAAAAGGGCCCTATCTAAAGGCCCGGGGGGGAAGCTCATACTTGTTCATTGGTGTCCTGCCCCCGGGAGGCTCCTGCCAGAGCCGTAGCCTCCACCCCCGGATGCACCAGCACCGGGAACCGCACCCGGACTATCCGATCGTAGAAGCCGCCGGCAAGCTGCTCCACTTCTCGCCTTGATGGCTCGAAGAACTCCGGGAAGCTCTGGGGGATCCGGCCCCCAATTGCCCGTGCGCAAACCCCCGGTGCTCCACGAGCCCGACTGCAGCGGCCACCACCGGGATTGGCCCACCCTGTGCCCGGGCGTCAGCGGCCTCCGGGATCACGGAGACTTGTGCGTTGAGAAAATGCACGGCCTCCACGAGCATCCCCGGCACCGCCTTCGAGGCACCTCCCAGGCCGAGGCCCACTCTGAGCCCCTCGAGGGCTGAGCGCACGGAGCGGCCCGCGTCCGTTACAGCCTGGCCGCTGGAGCCCTCGAGCTCCTGGAGGGCATCCTCCTTCGCCTTCGCCTCCCTCCGGAGCCGGTCGTTGGCGGTATCGGAGGCGTGGATCAGGGCCCGGACCTGGGCCAACTCCCGGAGGGAGTCATCTCGTTGCTCCAAATAGGCAGCGGCCTTCTCCTCCGCGTCCTTCGGCACCCGGCTGAAGCGTGCTTCAATCCCCCAGGTGATGGCCACCCCTTACAAGCGCAAGAGTTCGGAAAAATCCAAGTTAGAAAAAACCATCCACCGGCTCGAGAAAGGACCTAGATCTGGAGGGATTGGAGCTCCCCGAAGCGCTCGCGGAGCGTCCCTTGCGAGACATTGTCTTGGACCTTCCGGGCCTGCAGACTCTCCGCGTACCGGTCGACCTCCCCTGCGGACAACAGGGGGGTCTCCCGCCCGACGACGCCGGACCCATCGCAACCGACGGCAAGCCCCCTTGTGAAAGATGTGGGGGTGATGTGGACCGGGGTGGCAGTGGCCGGCGTCCTTGCTGCCGAGGAAGTGGCCGAATAGGAGGAGGCCGACGAGCTTTCGGAAGGGGTCCCTCCCCGGGGGGGATCAGGAGCCCCTTTCCCTTTCCAGGCCGTGGGTGCCCCGGGACCTTCGTCGCCGGGGGAGCCTCGTAGACCGAGGGGCTCCCCCTCGTCTACCGTCCATTCGACGCTCGGAGGGGAGGCCTCCGCGGATCGAACCTCTTGCCTCTCCGGCTCCGGTGGTGCCGGGGCCGCAGAAAGTGCAACCACCGAAGGGTCGGGGGGGCGTAATCGATTGAATCAGACGCCCCCCTCCCCCCCCGTCGTGGGCTGGTTCCTTCCCCCGAGCCTCTCCGGGGTTTTCCGGGGGAGGTGGCGTCGCTTCCTGCCGGGGAGGCGCCCGCGCGCAGCCTGACCCGAGGGCTGCATCCCGAGCTTTCACGGGCGTGGAACACGGTGTCATCGATGGACCGGGGGATTTCTAAGCCTTGGCCCGCCTTGGCTCAGAGCCCCCGGTGGCGTCCTTCCCGAAGGCCTCGGCCACCAGGTTCTGGGGAGGGCCCTCCTCGACGACGCGCACGATCCGCTCGTGCTCGTCGGCGTAGTACCTCCCAAGGAGGTTCTCCGCCTTCTCCAGGGCGGCCGGATACGGCCGGACTGCAAAAGGTAAGAGTTTGAAAAATACGCGAAAAGAAAATGAGAAAAGCGACCGTGGAGCTTACGTCGGGTCACCGCTTTTGGGGGGGCCGCTGGGCCGAGCACATCCCGATCCCCCTCCTCCCGTGCGAGAAGGGGGAGATCTTCAGCAGCATCAACTCCTCGGCGGCGTCCCTCATAGAGCGGATGCCCCGGGAGCCCACGACCTTGCTGAGGAGCTTCGGCTCCTCCTCGGTCCAGACCGGGCACTTGGGAGCAGACGACCGGCTGTAGGAGGGGGTCTCCGGGGAGTACACCACCTCCGTCCCGGACCCTGATGTAGAACCATCTCCGGATCCAGTCCCCCCAGTGGTCCCGGGAGGCCGCTATCGGGTGCTCCGCTACCCTGGATGGCAGCAACTGGATCATCACCGAGCCGAACAGAGACTTCAGCCCTCCCTTCACCAGGTGGGAGCTCCTCGCCGCCGGCTCGTAGAAATACCAGAACAGCCGGAGCATTGGCTCCCATCCGGTGGCCATCTCGAAGAGCCAAATGAAGAGGCCCATCCGGATGAATGCGTTCGGCCTCAGGTGGTTCAAGGCCACCCCGTACTCCTTCAAAAATTCCCGGAGCAATGGATGCACCGGGAGCTCGAGCCCAGCCTCGAGGAAAGCCTTGAAGGCCCCCACTTCCCCGGGCCTGGGGCGGGGGGCTCCGTCCTTCTTCGCGGGGATCCGGACGTCCCTGTCCGCAATCACCCCCCGGTCCACCAGGGACTCCAGGTCCACAGATGTGAACTCGGAGGCCCAGAGGATGTCCATGGTGACTTCCTCCGGTGGCACCACCGCGGCCTTGGCACGGCCCTTGGGTTCCATTTGATTCTCTCGGTGGCTTAGGCTCTAAAGAAAAAGGATTGAGGTTCCCGGTGGCTAAGCTTTCGGGACTGGGTTTCCGGGAGAGGGCTACCGGAAGAGTTAAGTGCGCGGGAGGAGTTTGAGGTTTGAAGTTTGGAGTGGTTCCTCTGGGCCCCTCAAGGCCCTATTTATAGGGGCCAAACGTGGCCCCGATGGACGCCACGTGGCCCTTCGTGGTGCATCCACAACGTTCATTTCAAACGACGCGTGGGAAACGAAGGGACAGGCGCGCGAAACGAGACATCACCGGTTCGAACCGCGAGAGGCCATTATGGCCGAACGGTGTGCTCCCATCGAGACAAAGCCTTAATGAACGATGGTGCGGTATTAAATGCGCGGTGCAGGAATCGAAGCGTCACGACTCCGGTGGCTTGTCCAGGAGATTTTCCCGGTGACGTGAACCATCCCCTCCAGGGACTCGAGCATCGTCCCCAGAGGGCATGGGGGGTTGCTATTGGGGGAAATCTCCACAAGACCAAGTCCAGGTAAGAGGATGTTCAATTTTCCTGGGGACAAGGCCCCCCGGTGGCTTGTCCCGGGTGCCGCCATTTTGCTGGGGACAAGGACCCTCGTTGGCTTGTCCCGGGCGCCGCCTTTTTCCTAGGGACAAGAGCCCCCCCAGTGGCCTGTCCCGGGCGCCGCCATTTGCCCGGGGACAAGGCCCGCCATCTTCCGAAGGCAGGGGTCTCCGATCCTGGGTCACATGAGGGCCACGCGAGGAGCACCTCGGGAATTGGCGGACACCTGTCAAGCATCCAAGGTCCCTGACCGAAAGAAGGACGTCGCTACCCCTCGATCCAGCGGTGGCAGGCGGGGTAGTCTAGTCTTTTTGCATCTTTTGGGGCTATATAAGCCCTTGTAACACCTCATGTAAAGGGGACAATTCATTATTACTTGGAATAGGCAATCTTACAGGTGTGCTACGGAGCCATCTCTCCCCCGAGAGAGCTCCCCTAGCCAACTTCGGTTGGGAGCACGCTGACAGGACTAGGGTCTCCACAGAGGCCCGAACCTGTATAAACCTTCGCGTCACTTGCTATGTTTTTTCGACGGGAGAGGACCGGTCGCTCGGTCAGCTCGTGTCATCTTTTCTTCGCTAGGATCTTCCACAAAACCTGCCGGGGTATTCGTAATACCACGACAAGTTTAATCTTCCTCCTTGAGTTGCAGTTGGTGCTCTACCTCTTCCTCTTCCTCGATTAGCCATGTTTCCTCCTCTTCCTGATGGAATTCCTCTAAAATTCTATGATGATGATGCTCTGGGTACTACTGGCTGTGTTCCTGCCTGAGATCTGGCAATGGACATCGGGAGTTGTATCCAAGGACAGAATTCTTTGCGATGCCCACGCTGTCCACAATGATAGCACTCAAGACGGGGATGAGGACAATCCTTTTGAAGGTGGTTTCCTCTGCAGTTAGGGCACAATGTCATTGCTGGTCTGGGAGTCTGGTAAGATGATCGGAAATTGGAAGTAATAGGAATTCTTCCTCTGATCGGGTTTGTCTGTGGCCGTGCTTGTTGGAGCATTCTCCGCTTCCGGCTTTCTTCCCCCATATTCCTCTTCTCTTCTACCTTTAAAGCTTTGTTTACTAGTATTTGGAATTCTGTAAACTCATGGGAAGCAATTTGGTACTGCAAATAGTGTTGAAGTCCTTCTGTGAAGCGTTCTATCTTCTTTTCTTCAGTATCCACATCTCCAGAAATTGGTGTAGATACTCAGTGACTGACTTGTTTCCCTGGATCAAGTTTCAGAATTCTCGACGCTTAGCTGCCATGATACCGGTTGGTATATGAAATTTCCAAAATTGTTCTTTAAATTCCCACCAAGAAATATTGTTTCTGTCCAAATGAGCTTCTTGGTAGTTCATCCACCATGCTGCTGCAGCTCCTGCTAATCGATGAGATCCGAACAAAACTTTCTCTATCACCACATTGAACTGTGTCTAATTTCCTCTCTATATCCCTCAACCAATCATCGGCAACCATGGGATCGATCGCACTAGAGAAAGTTGGTGGACGGGTCTTTTGGAAATCTGTTAATCTTGTTCCTACAGTAGTTCCTTCTGTTGTTCCAGTAGGCAATTTCTGAACTACCTAAGCCAACAACTGAGTATGGGCCGTCTGAGCTTCCTATCGATTCTTCTCCATTGACAGAAGAATTTCCTGTAGACTGGGTTGTTCATTCTGGGGAGGATTGGAACTCTGAGATCCTTGTTGAAATAAAGGTCTTCTTGTCACAGGGTCTTCTTCATGCGGAGTTTGTTCTATGTCCTCTCCACTGCTTCGGGATCTTCTTCCTGTATCAACCATGGTGGCTCTGAAAAGGGTTCAGACTGATCTAACTAACTATGGCCAACTAAGAAAGCAGTGCAGAAATTAATGCAAACTACTTAATGCATAAAATACTTAGGCTACTAGCCATAATACACAAGTTAACCACTGCAAAAGCAACAACGAATCACAAAGCTATCAAGGGCATCACCAGCTCTATCTACACCAACCCCTAAAACACTCTGAAACAATAGAACGCACTCTCACAATCTTACCGAATTTTAGAAAACCCAAATAAGATATTGAAATAAAAGTTTTTAGGAGCTACAAAGCTCATTAGTTTTTTCAAAATAGAGTTTTCAACAATTAGTTTCAAAATAAATTATGTCTTTTTGGCGCAGCCAATCCCTAAAGGTGTCGTCCTACAGTCAAGTTCTCAACCTAGCTCTGATACCAACTTTTTGTCACGCCCCGAAACTGGGACTATGACTACTCCCGTGGAGACCTAGCTCGCTGCAGCTAGTCCCATATAAGCATACCTTTGACTTCCCAGGATAAGTCAAGCACAGGAGTATATTCACATTGCAGCAGAAAAACTTACAAAATATTTAAGCAGTGTGGCCTGCTGGCCTTAATATTACATAAAGAGATTACAATGCCTTCACGACATTCAAGGTTTAGCAAAATAATAACTACACAGTAGAAGATAGGTGACCCTCCCACAAAAGAAGTTGACGGCAGAACAACACACATCAGGGTTCTGGCGGAACTGGCTCTCCTCCTTCTGGATCCACAAAGTTTTCCATACCTTCATCTTGATCATGGTATACTCCATCCACTGAGTTGTAAGTTGCAAGGGTGAGTACTTACGTACTCAGCAAGTCATAGGTAAGAGTAGATACATATAGTAGGAATGATATGAACCTAGACTAGTCAAGAATTATGGATGTTTGTAAAATAACCTTTTTCTTTTATATCTCCTCTTATCTTATCTCATGGAAGCACTTTTCATAATATAGCATCACTACTCATGTTCACTAGATTATAGCACTACCGCGACACATCGACACACGACAGCCCACGGCAGTACCCCTTATCATGACTACACATGTCATTTGGGTAATCTTGACTTAACAAAGTTTATTTATAAAACATACTTGTGTCACACCCCGTGGATTTAATCCATCGCAGCAGACTCCTATAACTCGGGAGCACGAAGTATTCAAATACATTTTTAACTCTACAGAGAGGTACCAATTTACCCGCAAGATATTCCACTTTCATGCCTTTCCTATCAAAATGATTGGACCCCTGACTCACTTCATACTATGAGTGGCAAGGTGGAGATAACAAGAACTTTTGTTATGTTTCACTTACAATTCACCCCTGACCCTGTGGATCTCTCGCGAACCACAGTTGTGGCGGGTTGTACCCAAACCCCCACCCCTATTGCATATTCCCATTACTGGGTCAGCGTGCATGATCACCTTCAGTGATATGTGTAGGAGCCGCACTCCGTGCAAATCATGCATCATATCACATCTCATGCAGGGGTTTCATGTGCGATCCACATAAGTACTTGTTCAGGCCTGTCCCATACCAGGCTTGTGGTTAGTACGTTGTTCATGTCACTAGATGCACAATACAAGGTTCTAGTCCTTATATGCCAGTGACCAGACCATCCACAACCTTGCACCTTCAGTGCCCGCACATCCTTTGCAGTTAAGCACCTCCAGTTCTACCACCATTCCTTACCAAAATTCTGGTCACGGCTAAGGGTTTTATTTCATGAATATAAGTATATACATAAATATATATTAGTTCATGGCTCAAAACTTGTTCATTTCACATTTCACAGATAACCAGTCTAGTACTGTCAATTCATAATTCAACCATTCTCAATCTTTCACATGCAATATTATCTATATTCAAGGTTATATTATAACAACTCTTAAAATATAGGTTCAAGATGTCTAAGAATATGACTTGCCTTCCACGTCGTAAGATATAGCAGCTGACGACGGGTCAACAGCGAAGTCCTCAAACTCAGCTTCTGGATTTGCTCGGCGACAAACAAACACACAATGATTACTAATTATATCAAAATGTTTTATGACTTATATGCTGATATGCTTAACAGAATAACTGAATAATGCTGAGATTAGTTGAGACTACAGACTGAACTGAGTCAAGATTCTAGGGTTTCAAGGAATTTGGGCTAAGGATAGGTGTTAGATGTTCTTAGGGTTTCAAGGTTGCATTAAGGATATCAAATTTGCGGCTGGTTTGATCAAAACAGCGAATGTCAACTGATTGACATTCGCTTCAAGGCTCTGACATAGATTCAAAGAAAGCTAGAGAGTTTATCTCAAGTTGTGGTAGAAGAAGAAAATGTAGATTACAACTCTACAAATTCAGTGGACAAAGTTATTTTTAAAATGCACAGCCAGAAGAAGGTGAACAAGGCCAATGCCACTGGCTGGCATAGACTGGCACTAGGACTGACATGGCCAGAAACTAGGGTTTTCCATATCTTTTGATCTAGGGCTCCAATTAATGAACCACTTTGTCTGGGAGGTAGGCCTTGATAATAGGAACAAATGATACAACAGGTTCCAAGACTGAAGATGGCCGAAAAGTGGTGAAAACTGGCGAAGAACACGGTGGCTGGAATTACATGTCATGGCACTGGACAAGAATTAGGGTATAGCCATAAATTTTGATTTAGAGCGAATTAGTTGTCGAGTTAGAAGGCAAAAGTACTCAGGAGATTGAGGCACATCTAGAGGACAAAGTGGTTGAAGCTGTATCGGCCGTAATCATTTTTTCGGTGAACGGCGCCGGAGAAGATGACACGGGAATTGGGCATTTTTTATACAGGTCGATTGAACTCAATTCTTTGCTCGAGGAGTAGTTAAGGGGTGTAAGGATGCTGTTGGTGGAGTCAAATTGGCAGGAGGATCACCAGAGAAGCCTGGCGACGTGGGCCGGTTTCTGGTGAAATTCCAATTTGGAAACAGCTTCGATTCGAGTTAATTTTAAAATCTTGATGCACTGGCTTGCTAAGGATAGTTCACTGATCAATTTAATCTACAGATTTGAAGGCTAATTTGGGAGAAATCAAGCTGCATTGCCGGAACAGGGCAAATCGAGAATTCTGGTGATTGCCGGTGTTAGAGGTCACCGGTGAGCAATTGGATGCTATCACACAGAGAGAAGGACAAGGGAAACTCACTGGTGGCTTTAATTTGAAGGTTGATGCAGAGATTGGAGCTGGCACCGTGAGCAGAAAACGAAAACGGAGAAATTTGAGACTAGATGATTTCTGGTGAAGTGAGAACTACACAGGGTGTTGGGCTGCTTAAATAGACCAGGGCGAAGCTTGCGAAGAGGGAACAGCATAGGAATTGGCGCCAGGGACTTAACTGGCCGGGCGCAGCTGCGACAACGGTGAAGAAACAGCGGCAGCTATAGGATGGTGAGCAGGCGGCTCTGTACTGATCAAATTGTCGGTTCGTTGGGACTCGACGATGCTGGGCAGTGCAAAGCGGTGGCGACAAAACTGGCATGGCGAGGCAAAGTGGGGTGGAGTTGCTGAAAAAAGTCGCCGCTGGTTGCGCGCAGGAGCAGATGTTGGTCGTCGACGTTGCAACAGCAATGGCTGAGGCGTGGATGCGTGCGCACATGCAAACACAAGTGAGCACGGGCTCAAGCGCAGGCGAGGCTTGGCCGGCGACGAGTGAACACGGCGCAAAGACCATGGTGAGGCTCTGGTCGAAAATCAGCTGGGAGCTCTGGTCGAATCTGGACTAATTTTCAATTTCAGATTTTGAATTTTGGACTGATTTGCTAATCTGGAGATTTAAAAGATTAAAGCTGTATTTGATTGCAATGATCTAGCAGACTTTATTCAAAGTATTTGGTAAAGATATTTGATAAAATCTGGCACATTTGAATAGTTTTTTATATAAACTGAAAATAGGGTATTTTAGGGTAATTGAAATCTGAGTTTTGGTCGATTTCAAATTCTGGCATTTAGGATGAGATTTTCGAATTTGGACAGAAGGGGAAATTGTTTCAAATAGCATTTGGAAGAGGTTTGCTGAAGAAATCCTAAATTTGGTGTTGATTTGCAACATTTAGCCTTTTTAGGGTTATGGAAAATCTGGAAAAGGACGGATCTGCGATACTTCTTGGACTGATTTGTGAAAAGAGTCTAGATGATGAAATCTGGCTGCCAACTTTCTGGTTTAAGGTATTGACATACCCATGATCATAATCTAAGAATAATCTGTTCTGAATTAGATCAAGATTTGGCTAAATCTGAGTTTAGAGTATTTAGGGTAATTAACTTAATTCTGTTTTCGAAAACAGAAATTTTGACAAATCTGGGATTTAGAGATGGAATTGAATCTGGCTTCCGAAGGCTTTTAGGTTCAGAGCAACTGATAGATCATATCTGAGCAATTTGATCGTGATTTGGGTCTACAGAATAATTTTGGAAATTTTAGAGCTTAATAAAGATAATGATCTGGCTACTACTACAGATACATGCATGCATGCTATTCATGAAAAAGGAAGTTTTCACCACTAAACTCAGGGTGTTACAGATCTACCCTCCTTAAATAAATCTGGCCCCGAGATTTACCTAAGACAGGAAAAGATAAAGATAGGTTTGCTAAAGATCCTCTTCCTTCTCCCAAGTAGCCTCTTGCTCTGAATGATTTTCCCACTGAACCTTACACAACTTGATCTTCTTTCTTCTGAGTTGACGTTCATCAGTGGCTAGGATTCTGATTGGGTGCTCAAGGTAAGTAAGATTCTTCTGTAATGATACATCTTGTACATCTATCTGGTCAATAGGTTCCTTCAAACATTTTCGTAGTTGAGAGACATGAAACACATCATGTATTCTTACTAATCCCACGGGTAATTCCAATTTATATGATACTTCTCATTTCCTCTTGATTATCTTAAATGGTCCAATATACTTGGGAGATAGCTTTCCTTTCACTTGAAATCTCTGCAATCCCTTAAATGGTGTGACCTTGAGATACACAAAATCTCCTGGTTCTAATGATAATTCTCTCCGTCGATTGTCCGCATAACTCTTTTGTCGGGATAGTGCTATCTTTAACCTTTCTCTGATGAGTTTGATATGAGCTTCTACTTCTTCTACTATTTCTGGTCCTATGACTTTTCGTTCTCCTGGCTCATTCCAATGCAATGGGGTTCTTGCGTCCATATAAAGCTTCAAATGGTGCCATCTGTATACTAGCTTGATAACTATTATTATATGTAAACTCTGCAAATGGTAAACATTTGTCCCATGATGTTCCATAATCTAGTATACAAGCTCTTAGAAGATCTTCTTGGATTTGGTTGACTCTTTCTGTCTGTCCTCCTGTCTGCGGGTGATATGCAGTACTAAAATCCAACTGAGTTCCTAGGGTTTCATGCAGTCTATTCCAAAATTTGGAGGTAAACTATGCTCCGCGATCTGAGACTATCTTCTTAGGAATACCATGCAATGCCACTATTCTTTGCATGTATAACTCTGCTAGTTTACTGCCATCATAAATCTTTTTGATTGGTATGAACTGAGCTACTTTAGTAAGTCTGTCCACAATAACCCATATGGAGTCATATCCTCCTTGAGTTTTAGGTAGTCCTGTAATGAAATCTATACCAATTTCTTCCAATTTCCATAATGGTATTGGTAGAGGTTGTAGCTTTCCGGCTATTTTCTGGTGTTCTGCTTTAACTCGCTGACATGTATCACAGTTTGCAATGTATTCTGCAATCTCTCTCTTCATATTATCCCACCAGAAACAGGTCTTCAAGTCCTGATACATCTTTGTGTTACCAGGGTGTATTGAGTATGGAGTTTTATGCGCTTCATGGAGAATTATTTCTTTAAGGTTTGTGCTTTGAGGTACACAGATCCTTTCCTGATACCACACAATCCCTTGGTCGTCTTCAGTAAAACCTAGAGCCTTTCCTAACTTGATTCGGCTCTTGATCTTGCAAATCTCCTCATCTTCCTTCTGGGCATTCCCTATCTGTTCTTCAAGTTGAGGCTTTACTATTAGAGTAGCTATCGTTCCTTGTGCTACTACTTCCACTTGATGATTTTGTAATTCTCGTTGTAAGTAAGATTCTAGATACTTCTTGGACTGATTTGTGAAAAGAGTCTAGATGATGAAATCTGGCTGCCAACTTTCTGGTTTAAGTTATTGACATACCCATGATCATAATCTAAGAATAATCTGTTCTGAATTAGATCAAGATTTGGCTAAATCTGAGTTTAGAGTATTGAGGGTAATTAACTTAATTCTGTTTTCGAAAACATAAATTTTGACAAATCTGGGATTTAGAGATGGAATTGAATCTGGCTTCTAAAGGCTTTTAGGTTCAGAGAAACTGATAGATCATATCTGAGCAATCTGATCTTGATTTGGGTCTACAGAATAATTTTGGAAATTTTAGAGCTTAATAAAGATAATGATCTGGCTACTACTACAGATACATGCATGCATTCTATTCATGAAAAAGGAAGTTTTCAGCCCTAAACTCAGGGTGTTACAATGATTACCGGGGCACACCCATTTTTGAGACTTGGAAAAGTTTTCCGAGAATCTCAGTGAGAAATCCTCCGGTCGCCGTGAGAACGAGGAGCCGGGTACAAACTCTCCGGGAAGAAAATTTTCCGAGAATCCCGGTGAGAAATCCTCCGGTCGCCTGAGAACGGGGAGTCGGGTAAAAACTCTCTGGGAAGAATATTTTCCGAGAATCTCGGTGAGAAATCCTCCGGTCGCCGTGAGAACGGGGAGCTGGGTAAAAACTCTCTGGGAAGAAAATTTTCCGAAAATCCCGTCTCGCTAGGCAGACAATTTGCTCCCGGAGGAGGGTAAGCCCGATGACGGGTCTGAGTGTTTGAGGGGGGACTAGTCTCTCAAATTGACTCATTACCACAGTCCTTGAGAACTGGGTTGCCGCTTACCTCCTCAGTCCACGAGGGGTGATTGTAAGCTGCCATACAGGAGTGGGGCTCCCGTCGTAGGGACTTTTAGGCTGCGATAGCCTACGTCCTCACGAAGAGGGCATCATCTTAAGAGACGGTAAGGCAAGGACCTGCAATAAACTCTATTTGGAGAAAAACCACTTGTATTGATAGAACTTGAAATACAACGCCTCCCCCTGCAAAGCCGCGGCGGGGGAGGGAAAGTGAATACAACGTCCTCCCGTGTAACCACGGCGGGGGATACAACGCCTCCCCCTGCGAAGTCGCGACGGGGGAGGGAGTAGGCCCGAGAGCTAGATATAGAACTTACGAAGCAAGCCTATATTCTATGTATGCTTCAGCTCTTGATCTTGGAGGTTGGAGAGCTTGTAAGCCCCCAAGACCAGGACTGCAGAGACCCTGTAGGGGCTTCCCACTTGGGGGAGAGCTTACCCTGGGCTTGGGGGTTGGTCACGCGCTTGGGGACAAGGTCCCCACTGTGGAAAGCTCTCACGCGGACGCGCTGGTTGTATGTGCGCGCCATTTCGCGCTCGTAGATGGCATGGCGAAGAAGCTCTCGGTTGCGTTCTTCTTCGACGAGGTCGACTTCTTGCCGCTCGTTGGCTTGGTACGCTGTGGTCGTAGCTGAATCTAGGAGCTTGACCCACAGCAACCGGAAGCCAATCTCCGAGGGGCGAACTGCTTCTGCCCAGTACACGAGTGAGAAAGGCGTGCGCCCCGTCGCTCGGCTCGGTGTCGTGTGCATGGAACAGAGGATGCTCGGAAGCTCCTACACCCACGCGCCCCTCCTAGAGGCGCCTTGCTCGAGTCTTTGGCGTAACCCCTACAGGATCACACTGTTGATCCTCTCAACAGCTCCGTTACTCTAGGGGTGAGCCACAGAGGCGAAGTGGAGGGTAGCCCCCAAGCCTTCGCAGAATTCCCGGAAATACGATGAGTCAAATTGGGTCCCGTTATTGACAGTGATTTCCCGGGGACCCCAAAACGACACATGATATTCTTCCAGAAAAACCGCTATTGCACGGGAGGTGATGCTGGCCAAGGGTTCAGCCTCCACCTACTTGGAGAAATAATCGACTGCGACCACCGCATACTTGTAGCCCCCAGGTGCTGGGGGGAAGGGACCTAGGTGGTCCATCCCCCAGCGCGTGAAAGGCCAAGTGATGGGGATGGTCTGCAGTCCTGTGGAGGGCAAATTGAAACCCTTGGCCATCTTCTGGCAGGCCTCGTACACGGAGATAAGGTCTCGTGCGTCGCAGACCACTGTGAGCCAATAGAAGCCCTGGCGAAGAACCTTTGCCGCGTCGGCGCGTGGGGCTAGGTGAGACCCACAGCTCCCTAGTGAATATCCTCGAGGAGTTGAAGTCCTTCCGCCCGTGGGAGGTAGCGGAGCAGGGCGGAGGCCCCCACTTGTAGAGCTTCCCTTCTAGCAGAAGGAATGCCTGTGCTTTGGCATGAAGCCGCTTCGCCTCGGTCTCATCGGGAGGGTCCCCTTCCCCCCTTAGGAAGGAGATGAGGGGATCCATCCAGGACGCCACCTGGGCGATCTCGGAGACCTCTGGGATACAGGACTCAGGGTCCGTGTCCGGGGGGTCACCGAGGGCTTCGTGATGATCTCCAGGAAGGCACCTCCGGGGAGAGGTTCCCGAGCACTGGCTGCCCGGGCTAGGGTGTCAGCCTGGTTGTTATCCCTCCTGGGGATGTGCCGGGCCTCCAGGTCCTCGAAGTATTTTTTCCATCTTGTGCACCTCCCCCAAGTACAGGCTCAGGTTCGCGTCGTAGCACAAGTAAGACTTGTCCATTTGGCAAACCACGAGCTGGTAATCTCCTTTGACAAGGAGGCGACGGATCCCCAGGGAGCGCACGAGGCGCAGTCCCAGGAGAAGGGCCTTCTTGTGTCTCCCAGGGAACTTGAGCCTTGTTGCGTACTCCAGTGCCCTCCCTTCAGGGCTCTGGAGGACCACCCCCGCCCCGGCCCCAGCAAGACACAAGAAGCCATCAAACATGAGCGTCCAATGGTCATCGCGCCGGGGCGGCTCGCGGAGACTCTCCCCCTTCGTCCCAGGAGAGGGGGGTCCATTCCGCCACGAAGTCAGCAAGGATTTGTGATTTGATGGCGGAATGCCCAATGAGGGAGAGGGAGAAGGGAGTGAGCTCAGCTCCCCACTTCCCAATCCAGTTGGTGGCCTCTTTGTTCCACAGCACCTCCCCCAAAGGGAGAGATGACGGGACCGTGATCGGGTGTCCCAAGAAGTAGTGGCGAAGTTTCCGGGACGCCATGAGGAGGGCGTAGCAAATCTTCTCCATCTTTGTGTACCGAGTCTTAACCTCTTGAAGGGCTTCACTCACGTAGTACACGGGGTGCTGCTGCCCATCCTGCTCATTCACCAACACCGCGCTTACAGTGACTGGGGTCGCGGCGAGGTAAAGGAGCAGAGGTTCTTCCGGAGACGGGCTCATGAGAATTGGAGGACTCGTGAGATACTTCTTCAGGTCGTCGAAGGCCTCCTAGGCCTCGGGAGTCCACCGAAACCCCTTGAGGCCTCGGAGGATTTTGAAAAACTGAAGGCCGCATTCCCTTGACCACGAGATGAAGCGGCTCAGCGTGGCCAAGCGGCCGTTGAGTCGCTGTACATCTTTGACAGAACGCCGGGGGGGGCATGTCCAGGACGGCACGAATTTTTTTAGGGTTGTCCTCTATGCCATGCTGGGACACAAGGAAGCCGAGCAACTTCCCCCCTCATACGCCGAAGGCTCACTTTTCCAGGTTGAGCTTTAACCCGTATTCGCGGAGGCTATGGAAGGTCTCTGCTAGGTCGTCAATGTGAGCGGCCACGCCGGAGCTTTTGACAACCACGTCGTCGACGTAGACTTCGACGTTGCGGCCGATTTGGTCCTTAAAGACTAGTGACATGAGGTTCTGGAAGGTTTCTCCAGCGTTCTTCAGCCCGAAGGGCATGTGGACGTAGCAGAAGGTCCCGAGGGGAGTTATAAAATTCGTCTTTTCCTCGTCCCCTTCGGCCATCCAGACTTGGTGATAGCCTGAATACGCATCCAAGAAGCTCATCAGCTCACTTCCCATGGTCGAGTCGACTAGTTGGTTGATCCGCGGGAGGGGAAGTTGTCTTTTGGGCAAGTGCGGTTAAGGTCGGTGAACTCTACGCACATTCGCCACTTGCCATTCGACTTCTTCACGAGGACAGGATTTGCCAACCACTTAGGGTGCAAAACCTCCCGAATGAACCCCACCTCTCGGAGCTTGGTAATCTCAACCTTGATAGCCTCTTGGCGTTCAAGGGAGAGCTTTCTTAGCTTCTATTTGACCGGGGGTGACCGGGGGTCACAGTGAGCTTATGCTCGATGACCTCCCGGGCAATGCCCTGCATGTCGGCGGGCTTCCACGCAAAGACATCATGGTTTTTGCGTAGAAAGGCCGCAACACTACTACAAAAATGCAATCCACTAACCCATATCTTCTAACGGTTACAAGCAATCTGGGAAAAATCCGATAGAGTAGGACGACAGTGGTGGAGAAGAGGTTTTTTACTATCGGTTATATTCCGGTACACCATTAGTGAAATGCAAATATTTTTTACTATCAATCATTACTGTACCAACCGATATAATAGATGAAATAGTACTATCGGTTTGTCTTTCGTAACTGATAGTGAAATTACAGACTTTATACTATCGGTTCATATTGTACCAACCGATATAATAGAGTAAATTTTACTATCGGTTTGTCTTTGGTAACTGATAGTGAAATTACGGAATTTTTACTATCGGTTACTACTGTACAAACCGATATAATAGAGTAAATTTTACTATCGGTTATATAAAACAAATCGATAGTAAATGACGTCATATAAACTAATGGTTATGACAGTGGGGACCTTAGTTTACTATCGGTTGTGTTTTTGAACCGATAGTAAAATTGTACAACTTATCTCGACCCCTGCTCTGCGCTATGCATCCTCGATTCATTTCTACCGTACGTGCATCCACGCTCCAAGCTAGAGTGATCTGGAGAAGCTAGTTGAGAGGTTGATAATTCGATCCCCCTCGATATTGTCATCTTCTCATCACCTCTCTCTCTCTTGATCACTCTTTCACACTCTCCCTCTCTCTCTCTACTTGCAATTCATTAAACTAGATACATGTAGCTCCAAACTAGCTAGAAGGCTAGGTTGGCTAGCTAGCTATAGATTGCTGAAGTTAAGCTAGGAATGATTTATGGCTGAAGTTAACCAGCTAGCTAGCTGGCTCTTCCAAATAATGCATCAAGTTAATTAGTGTTTCATACATATCCATTTAATGTAATTAAGCAGTTGTACACACATATGGCCTAGCTAATTGATGATGTTTCATGCATGCATGCCCTGAGTCATTAATTATTTATTTCAATTTGTCAATTTTGTGAAATAATTGTAGATGGACCGAGAATATTGGATGTATGGAATAAAACGTACTACTGTTGAGTATTTGGAGGGTGTGAATGGGTTTATTAAATTTGCTGAGCAAGAAAAGGCGAAGAAGGGAGAGAAAGATATGCATTGTCCTTGTATAGATTGTATGAACTTAAAAAGGTTCGACAACTCTGATCAGATTAGGAGTCATTTATTCATCGTGGTTTTAATGTACGCTATACCCGTTGTATATGGCATGGTGAAGATCTTGAGGAAATGAGCACCGCTACCACTCAGCAACACCCAAAAGTGGATTGCAGTAATGATGATCATCAGAACATTGGTAATGTTCATTCGGATGTCCATGTAGATGACGACAATTTAGATGAAATGTTACGTGATGTAGAAGAAGATTACAGCGAAAACGATTTAGCTAAATTTGGGAAATTAATTGTTGATTCTGAGAAGCCTTTGTTCCCCGGATGTGCAAAATTTACAAAGTTGTCTTTTGTGTTGAGATTATATAACTTGAAGGCAAGCAACGGTTGGAGCGATAAGAGTTTCACGGTGCTATTAGATCTGTTAGCGGACATACTTCCAGAGGGAAATGAGTTGCCAAGATCGGTTACCAGGCCAAAAAACTATTGTGTCCGTTGGGAATGGAAATCGAAAGAATACATGCATGCCCAAATGATTGTGTTATGTACCGTAACGAGTACGAGGATTTGCATGTTTGTCCAAGATGCGGTGCATCGCGGTATAAGCATGGGGATAGAATTTATCACAATGGATGTGATGAGGTAAAGAAAGGGCCTCCGGCCAAAATTGTGTGGTATTTGCCTGTGATTCCTAGATTGAAACGGCTGTTTGCAAATCCGAAAGATGCGAAGTACTTGCGTTGGCATGTTGAAGGTCGGAAACAAGACGGAAAACTAAGACATCCAGCTGATTCTATTCAATGGAGAAACATTAACAGAACATTCGGTGAGTTTGGCGGCGAAGTGAGGAATATAAGGTTTGGGTTGAGTACGGATGGTATGAATCCACACGGAAATATGAGCAGTTGACATAGCACTTGGCCTGTTCTTTTATGCATCTACAATCTTCCTACTTGGTTATGTATGAAGCGCAAATACATCATGATGTCATCACTAATTTCAGGACCCAGACAACCCGGGAATGATATTGACGTGTTTCTATCACCGTTAGTCGAGGACTTACATAAATTGTATAGCGAAGGGGTGCAGGTGTGGGATGCACATAAGCGAGAGAATTTCATGTTGCAGGCCATGATATTTTGCACCATAAATGATTTCCTGGCCTATGGAAATTTGTTGGGGTATAGTACGAAAGGAGGCAAGGCTTGTCCTATTTTCCTAGATGAAACTGAAAGCATGTGGTTATCGAACTACAGAAAAATAGTGTACATGGGTCACCACAGATTCCTTCCGATGCATCACGCCTACCGTAAGAAGAGGAAGTCATTTAATGGGAAGTCTGAGAAAGGATCAGCCCTAGTGTTTGTGACTGGTAAGGAGCTTTACTTGGATGTGAAGGACATCAAAGTTGAGTCCAGTAAATGTTCTAAACCTCCAGGAAAAAATGTTTGGAAGAAGAGATTGGTTCTTTGGGATCTGCCATATTGGGAGCACTTACAAGTTCGACATTGCATTGATGTCATGCACGTAGAGAAAAATGTTTGTGACAGTTTGATTGGTTTGTTGTTGAACATTCCAGGAAAGACGAAAGATGGCATCAATGTACGCCGTGAGATGCTCGACATGGGCATAAGGACTGAGCTTGCACCGGTGGGGAAGGAAAAGCGTACATAGCTCCCCCCGGCCTGCTATACTTTGTCAAAAAGAGAAAAAATAGAACTCTGTCAGTGCCTATATGGTGTCAAAGTTCCATGTGGGTATTCTACGAACTTGAAAAAACTTGTGTCCATGAAAGACTTGAAACTGGTTGGTATGAAGTCCCATGATTGTCATGTATTGATGTCACAAATGCTTCCAATTGCTATCAGAGGCATTCTCCCAGTCAAAGTTAGAGAGACAATTACAAAGCTATGTTATTTCTTCAACACAATATCTGGCAAGGTAAGCGTGTACTCCTAGCAAGTTAATTAGCTCCATTCTTGGAACTTGTCAGATTTTTTGGATATGAATATTTGCTGCAACTGTGTCCTTGCAGGTAATTGATCTGGATGGACTGGATGATTTGCAACGCGATGTGACTACAACTCTTTGTCAGCTGGAGATGTATTTCCCTCTATCTTTTTTTGATGTTATGGTCCATCTAATTGTTCACCTTGTCAGAGAAATTAAGTTTTGTGGACCCGTGTTCCTGCGCTACATGTATCCATTTGAGAGATTTATGGGTATCTTGAAGCGATATGTAAGGAATCGACATCAGCCTGAGGGCAGTATCATTGAAGGTTATGTAGCTGAGGAGGTGATTGAAGTTTGCACCAACTATATGGCCGGGGTTGACCCAATTGGTGTTCCTACATCCCGGCATGAGGGCAGGCTTCAGGGCATTGGGACGATTGGATTTAAAGCAGTCGTCCCCTCTAGTGATCTGTATGCAAAAGCCCATTGTTGGGTCTTACAGCACATGAAGGGGGTGGAGCCATGCATACTCGAGCACAAGGAAATGTTACGGAAACAGAATCCTTCAAAGCCAGAGATTTGGCTCACCAGAGAACATAACAGGAAGTTTGCTGGGTGGATCAAAAATAGAGTCCTGCAAGCTTCTGAGGGCAACGTAGCTGAAGTTGTTACATGGTTGGCCAGAGGGTCTAGATTTACTGTAGGGCCTTGGCAGGGGTATGACATCAACGGCTATTCATTTTACACAAGAACTCAGGACGAGAAGAGTACTATGCAATGTAGTGGAGTGACACTACTTGCTATTTCAGAGGATGCCAGGGCAGTAAGGGCACTCAACTCATATTACGGTGTTATTGAGGAAAGATGGGAGCTCGATTATGTATTACTTAAGATTCCTCTGTTTCGATGCCAATGGGTCGAAATCTCTCGAGGTGTTAAAGTCGACAATTATGGGTTTACTCTCGTCGATCTCAGAAGAGTCGCACACCAAGATGATCCATTTATACTTGTTGAGCAAGCCACACAGGTGTTCTACATCATGGACTCGGCCAACCCAAAGTTGTACATTGTCCTTCATAGTAAGAGACGTATTGTTGGGGTCGAAGACGTTGTGGATGAAGAAGAGTATGATCAGTTCGATGAACTACCTCCATTTTTAGATGGAATTCTTCAATCTGTCCCTACCGAAGATATTGATGAAACAAGTTACCTGCGAGACGACCACGAAGAAGGATTATGGGTGGACAACCATTCTTGACTAATTTGCAATATGTAAGTGACGTATATTACTTGGATCTTTAATCGAAGAATTCTCCAAAACATTTTTCAAAAATTCATTGGGAAAACATACGTGATGCATTGAGAATCATTTCTGCAAATTTTCATTTCAATTGGAGTTGATTTGAGCAATAATTTATTCTTTTCACAAATCAATATGAAAAGTACAAATTTTCATTCCATGATTGGTCTTTATTGTTAATTTATTTCAAAATTATTGGAAGTCATTTGCATGGGGTTTCAGGTGTCTTTACAAGTGCAAAATGATGTACTGAGATCCATCTGTAATTATTCTCAGGAAAACCCTTTAGGGTTAATAACATTGTATTCTACTATCGGTTTCAATTTTCAAACCGATATGAAATTAAGATCTACTATCGGTTTATTGTTCATAACCGATAGTAATTCATATTGTGTTATGAGACCCTGTTCTACATTTTGGTTTGATCTTGTATAGTGGATTAATTTACTATCAGTTAATAATGATAAAACCGATAGTGAAATACAATGGAAATAAAGATCATTTGAACATAACTCTTGATTGTAAAATACTATTTGGAAAATTTTTTCAGAAAAATATATTTCATGCAATGAAAATCATTTCTATAAATTTTCATTTCAATTGGAGTTGATTTGAGCAATAATTGATTCTTTTCACAAATCAATATGAAAACTGCAAAGTTCAGATTCCTCGTGGTTTTGGCTGGTTTGTCATTTTGATATCTCCATCATGATTGGCTATTCGAAGAAAGTTTCTATATGCATGATTCCTTATGTTCCATGATTGGTCTTTACTGTTAATTTATTTCAAAATTATTGGAAGTCATTTGCATGGGGTTTCAGGTGTCTTTACAAGTGCAAAATGATGTATTGAGATCATCTGTAATTGTTTTCAGGGAAATCCTTTAGGGTCAATAACATTGTATTCTACTATCGGTTTCAATTTCCAAACCGATATGAAATTAATCTCTACCATCGGTTTATTGTTCATAACCAATAGTAATTCATATTGTGTTATGAGACCCTGTTCTTAATTTACTATTGGTTAATAATCATAAAACCGATAGTGAACAATGCCAACACTCCAAACCCTAACTTCCATTGTATTTACTATCAGTTTGATGATTATGAACCGATAGTAAAGATTCATATATTAGGTTAACCTCGCACGATTTTCCCTCCAGTGCAACTGATCACATTCCAAATACTCGCGAGCGGAAAACCCTAGCCTCCCCGACGTTCGCCTTTTCTCTCCTCTGCCCCACCATTGCCGATCGCAATTGGGTTCTCCACCGCCTCCGGCCACTGCATCGCGCCATCATAGGCCACTCCACGAACGACTGTAAGTGTTCTTGACCAAACCGCTCGCGTCAATTTCTTAAATTTATATTCAATAGTTCATATGTGGTTCAATGGATTACAAATATAAAACTAGATGAAAAGTGCATGAATTACAAACTTGATAGCAATGAGAATTACAGACTTGATGAAAATCACTAGGAATTTTTCGTACAGTGTTGTCCACTATCGGTTTCTTATTTCGAACCGATAGTAAAGACCATAATCTGAATTTTCTATTAATTATTTCCCATTTTATAATTTCCAACTGAAATTTTGGTTCATTTAAATTTTTATCACAAAGCCATGATTCTTTATATTCCTGCAGAGAGACTAGCACAGTTTGCACTGCTAATCTTATATATTTTCCTGAATACAAACTTGAGTACTATCGGTTTTAATTGTTAAACCAATAGAAAATAGAGTATGTCATATCGGTTTGTTATTGTCAACTGATAGTACATTAAAAAGTCTGAATTTTGCAGAGTTCATATTTCATTTGTGAAAAGAATCAACAATTGTTCAAATCAAATACATTTGAAATGAAAATTTACAGAAATGATTTCCATTGCATGAAATATATTTTTCTGAAAAAATTTTCCAAATAGGATTTTACAATCAAGAGTTATGATCAAATGATCTTTATGTTAAGCAAGAAGGTTGAAGTTCGACAACCTTTTGCAAATTGAGTTTACAAATACATTTTAAATCCATTTTGAAGACCATGTTGATAGGAATTGATGATTTTTGGCCTTTTGAATGAAAATTTGACATTTTAACAAAAAGAGGTGGTTCATCATTGCCATTCCATTTTAGTTATGAACTTTGTCATGTACCTTTCTTCTTATCAATTGATGGTCTGTTCATGGAATTATAGGTAAAGCCATGTTGGCATCTTCCTCGGCTGATAGTAGTGAATCGGCAAGGGCGAACGTAGATGACGCTGCCTCATGCTAGCGCAAGAGGAAGGCGCGAGGCGCGACGATGTTGTGCCTTTTGGCCAAATGCGCGGATCTTTCATCTGAGTTCAACCAGTTCGGGAGACCGATAGGGAAGAACGCCGGCCAGTACGCGGACTATGTTGGTTTGTTGGCGAAGGAAAGGGTGAAGATCACCGTCCAGAGCTGGAAGGACGTTAAGGCCGACGAGAGGGATAGGCTGTGGGCGGAAGTGAAGGTAAAATTAATCACAATCACTGAACTTTTGAGTAATCACATTCCCTTGGTTTATCCCAGAGATTAGGTAAGTCCTGCTTATATGCACCATTTGAAACAGGCCAAGTGGAACATTCCCGACGATGGTCCCAAGATAGCTTTCTTGAAGGACATGAACAACACATGGAAAACCTTCAAGAGCGTCCTCGTCAGTACCTTCCTCGCTAAAGGCAAATCTCCATGCGAGAAGTACCCCTTCATAACAGAGGAGGTATGGGAGCAATTCACCTAACAGAAGGGGACCCTTGAGTTCAAGGTATGTATGGTTCCTTTGCTTGGTTACACTGTTGTATGCAGTAACCAGCGGTGCATTAATTTTCTTGTTTCTGGTACGAAGGCCCTTAGTGAGAAGAACAAGGCTATCCAGAGGAGGAACGACCACCCGCACCGGCTCGGCTCTCGCGACTATGCGGCGAAGGAGGAGCAACGGAAGAAGGTTGAAGACGAGGTGTCGAATTTCGTTGACTCCCCTGACCTACTGCTCTCTGAGATCCGCGATCCGTGATGCAAGCACTGGTGGCTAGCCAGAGGTACCGTGTCATCCACGGGGACTATGGAGTTCCCAAACCCTAGGGACGTCGAGGTCGTGCAGCGAATCGTAAGTTGGCTAACTTCCTGGTTGGAATCATAGAGTGTGGTAGAAAAAACTATGATCACTAGTGTGCGCACAAGTTTGTATACATTTTTTCCTCACAATGGAGAGCTTTGAATGTAACAGATCTCTTGCTCGAAGGAGGTGACCGAGGGATTGTTCACTCCCCATAGGGAGAATGACATCCTTACCCGGGCTCTAGGGAACAAGGAGAATCCAGGGCAGACACGAATCGTGGGGGGTGTGGTGCCATGGAAGGAAGGCTTCTTGGAGCCCGGGAAAAAGGCGAAGAAGGCCCGCAGCTGGAAGGAAAGGGAATCAGAGCTGTCTCAGAAGATACGGTCAGATGTGACTGCACAATTCGCAGACATGTTCACTCAAATGAACGAGAAGTATGAATGCCTCAGCCGAGTTGTGCAGTCCAAGGGTTTAAATCCAGCTGCCGAGGTCGACGCTGTCAGGCCGAGTAGTTGCGGCTCGAAGGTTCATGTGGATCCGGTGGACCTGATTGAGGTATTGCAACTCTTGAGCTATATATGCAGTTAGGTTGATGCCACTCCCGTTATGTTAGAACTGCTTCGCTAACCTGTTATAATTGTTGCAAATTGCAGAAGCCGGAGAGCTGTAGCCTATTGATCAACATAGGTGACAAACCTGTAGTGGTTGCAAACGGGGTCGTATATCAGTCTTGGGAGGATGTCCGGATCCACTGCATACCTCTGGAGCCTGGATTCACAAAGGTACAGGTGGACATGGCCCTCCCAGGCTACAGCTCTTTTCCGTTGCCCGTCCCAACATATGAAATGCGGACAATTGGCGAGGCATTAGGCTCGTACATACAGTGGCCCAAGAAGGGTGTTAGACTACTGGAGGTAAACCCTAGCCATTCTAGCTTACAACTCAGTTAATATACTCAATTTGCAAAATCTAACTTATGCGTTCGTAACTTAAAGTGGACGAAGGATGCCGCTCACTTCCTGAGGACACCACCCCCAGCACAACGCATGACCGAGCTCCTTCGGCCCCTCCGACGGCCTCAAACCCTTCGCCATGAAATGAGGCCGGCGGCACCGCGCCCCAACCTTTGAAGGTATACACTCGCTCCCCGCCCAATGGCAAGGGCAAGGCCAAAGGCAAGGCGAAACAAAGCTAGCTGGGTACGTTCAAGAACGGGTTCCCACTCGTGTCGGAGTACCTTCTGCGCAATATGGATCAAATAACCGGAAGTCTCAACGAGTGGTACCTGACCCGGTCTAGGCGCCACATCAACTTCTTAGTTCACTTCAGGCCAGGTCATTTTCACTGTGAGGCCGGGAGCATATCGGTGGCCCACGAGGATTTGTTCGACCTCCTCAACTGGCGGGAGCTTGATATGTCCATCATACGGACTGGAGTTCTGTGAGTTTACTGTTGTGTGAAGTTATCACAGTTTATTTCATAAATCTAATCACTTTGTATGCACTACTTACTAATGTCTACTTTGCATCCAGGTGCATGTATAGGCTGGCGTCGATGAGGGCATGTGACAAGGTGGGTTTCCTCGACCCAGACAAAATTAGCCTCATGATGCTAGAGCACGACCAAGCACATGCGGAGGAATACATATCAAGGGCACTATTAGCGTAGCAGGACCGAGAGTTCATTCTTGCACCGTACCACCAAAGTTTAGTACATTTCCTACTAATTTAACTCATTCTTGTATGTTACGCCTAACATATGTATGAAACGGTTCACTTATATATGCAATTTAGGGGCCACTGTGTCCTCGCCGTCATTTGCCCATGGATGAATGAGGTCTATTACCTCGATTCGATGAGCGACAGGGTGGCGCATGTTTTCACCCTCAGTGGCACATAGACGCGTAAGTAACACAGTTGTTTTAAATTTTTCTCTGACTAGCTAATTAATGATAACATATTAACCGGCAATGCTAAATTAAATACAGGGCTTTCAAAATTATGTTACTACTGGAGGGAGGCATGACGCGTCGAAGGGCACAACAATTTCTTAGAAAGAATATGAGGTAATTAATACGGATGGAATTACTCATGATGAGTCTTTTAATTTAAGCTTAATTAGTTCTTTTGAGTAAATTTGGGTTTATGTCTTTGCATATGCAATTATCCCAGTGCCATCAGCAGCCACAATCGTGGGAATGTGGCTTCTATGTCATGAGATTTATGTATGACTTGATCAGGAGAAACTTTGCCCAATTCCCTAAGGTAACCATTTTTCCTGACTCAAAGTCAAACATTGGATGTCTTGTACGTTCCTAACTTCATACACGCATACAGAGCGCCATGTTGAAAGAGCAATATGAGTTGCCTCAATTGAAGCAGCTGCGAACAATTTGGGCTCAATATGTGATGAAAGAAGTGGCTATTAACAATCCATCGTAAATGACTTGTGTAATATATATTGAATGTGTTGATTGGTGTATGTGTGTAAATTCATTGGTGTATTTGTGAATAAACTCAATATGTGAATAAATTCAATCTGTCCAATACATGTGTATATCTTTGTATTAGTGTATTTGTGAATAAATTAAATCTGCTGTATTAGTGTATCACTGTATCTGTTAATGATCCTTTGTAATACTATCGGTTCATATCCTACAACCGATAGAAGAAAGTTGTGGTACTAACCGTGTTGAGTTTCTAATCGATAGAAAAAACTATACATTACTATCGGTTTCCAGTGAATAACCGTTACAAGAAATATAACATCACTATCGGTTGAGATCATTGAGTCGATAGAAGAATTGTCGATAGCTATTACTAAACGTTGGAGGTGTAGATATTTTACTATCGGTTTTTAACCGATAGGGGTGGGCTACGTTTCTTCTATCGTGCCGATCACTAGCGGTAAGAGAACCGATAGTAGATTTGATTTTGAACCGATAGTGAAAAGTATTTCTGTAGTAGTGTAAGTTGCTCCGCGTGCTCTTCGGAGAGGTCCACCCCGATCTTGACGGTCCTGCCCCCGTCGTCCGGGGACAGCGAGACCTTCCAGAGGTCCCCCTCCGGATACCGTTTGGGGGGAGACCTCCTGGACGGGACGGCCGTGGCGTCCGGCACCGGGGAAGAGTTCTCTCCCCCCGGGGCCTTGATCATGTTCACGCTCCCGATTGCTGCTGTGGCGCGCTCATAAAGAGCGCGAGCCATGTCTTGGTCGCCTCGAGCAGTGATTACTCCGCGAGGTCCGGGGATCTTCACACAGAGGTAGTTTTGGTAGATTGCGGCCCGCAAACAGTTGATGGTTGTCATCTCCATGATTGCGTTGTACGAAGAGGGGAGGTCCACAACGTCAAACCGGACCAGCTCAATCCGGTAGTTGTCTGGGGAGCCGAAGGTCATGGGGAGATTGACCTTCCCCACCGGGTGGATCGTCTTCCCGGGGACGAAGCCTTGCAAGGGCCCAGTCGCGGGTTATAGCAGCTTTTCGTCGACCTGCATTTCCCTGAATGCCTTCAGGTATAGGACGTCGGTAGAACTCCCGCCATTGATGAGTTTACGTGCCAGCTAGCAATTGTAGATAGTGGCGGAGACGATAAGCGAGTCATCATGGGGGAAGCGAACCCTGCGCACATCTTCTGCTCTAAAAGTGAGGGGGGCGTCCAACCACTTTGGTGGCCGTGACGTGTGTAGCACCCCTACAACCTTTACTTCCCACGCATACTCCTTGCACTGGTGCTTGGAGTCTCGCCCTGAGGCGGACCCCCCCGTGATGACGTTGACACGCCTTTGGGATGTTTGAAAGGGGAGCTCTTCTGTTGAGCCCCCTTCCGGCGCTTGTCCTTGCTGCTCGCCCCAGGGGGTAGGAAGAGCCGGCAAGGCCGGCTGGGGGGGCAAGGAGGCAGGACTCCCTCCCCCCTGCCCACGCTGCTCGAGGAATGCGGCGAAGTATTGGAGAAGTTGGTGGCATTTCCGGGTAGCGTGGGTATTTGACTTGTGGAAAGTGCACCATAGGCCCTCCTTGCCTCCCGCCGCAAGGCCTTCATGGCTACGGGACGGCTGTCCCCCCCCCCCCACGGCCTTTCGGCTTGGGGAAGGAATGGTTGCCCCTGGGGGCATCGCGCGAGCCACCTCCGCCTTCGAGGACAAAGGTGTCCCGAGGCCGTGGCTTGCCATGGTTGCCCCTCTTGGGGCGCTTGAGCGGGTCCCTAGCCTCCCGATCAGTGGGGGTGGAGCCCCCTGGTTTTTCTTCCAAAGGTCGTCCTCCTCCGCTCGAGCGTATTTCTCGAGCATAGTGAAGAGCTCGCCGGCGGAGGAGGGGCAGCTCTAGGAGAGTCTCCGATGGAGCTCCCAGGGGAGGACTCCGCTCTTGCACGCCTCGATGACCGTGGAGTCAGGGACGTGAGCCACTTTGCTCTTGACCTGAGTGAAGCGCTTGAAGAAGCTACGGATGGTTTCCCCCGTCCTCTGCCGGACGGTGTAGAGCTGCGATGAGTCCAGGGGACGCACGTAGTTCCCTTAGAAGTTAGCGCAGAACTCGCGCTTAAGCTACGCGAAAGACATGATGGAGCCGGCCTTCAGGTTGTAGAACCACGAGCAGGCGATCCCGGTAAGGTAGTCTTGGGGGAAATCTCCGCGGGATCAAGCCCAGGTGAGAGGCAAGACTCCCATGCGACTTTTCTCGGGCGCCGCCATTTGCCCGGGGACAAGGCCCCCCGGTGGCTTGTCCCGGGCGCCGCCTCTTGCCTGGGGATAAGGCCCCCGGTGGCTTGTCTTGGGCGCTGCCATTTGCCGGGGACAAGGTGTAACGCCCCTATTTTTCCCAAATCCTGGCTTGCCTCGTATCTCTCTATTTCAGGATGAGATCCTAGTTGTGTCAGTATCTTACCCCCAAAAAGTTGTCAATCAAAATCTTCCGTTCAGACCTTTTTCGCAAATCAATCTAAAAGTATCGCAGATCAGTCCTTTTCAGATTTGTCAGTAACCCAAAAAGACTAAAAGTCTCAGACCACCTCCAAATTCTGATCTGATTCAGTGAATATCTCCCCTTTACTTTTTTGAACATTTTTCCCTTCTGGAAGAATTCCAAAATCTCAACCGAAACCCTAGTTTCAGCCTCGCCAAAGTTTTCAAAACCCTAATTACACTGTTTACCCTAATTACTCTGTTTCGATTTTTGTCAAAACCACCAAATCTTATCGGATCTTACCATTTTTCTTGTTAGATGAGTCCAAGTGATTTAGTAACACTCATCTGCAAAATCAGATCTCAGATCAGCCCTCCAGATCTTGAGATTTGAAAAAAGGTCCAAGTTCCCGAACTGAATCCTTGCAGATAAGTCCAAAACCTTCGCGAATTAGTCCAAATCTTGCAACCAGGTCCCGGTGCCATTTTCGACCACGACTAGGCCAGCACCTGTTTCGATCGCGACCAGTGCCGCTCGCCGTGATTCGCTGCCGCCAGTGAAGCCCCGCTGTTGCTAGCTTCGCCTGAGAATCGCCACCTCGTGTGCGCGTTTGGTTGGCCACCGTGGAGCCGCTGCAGCAGCGCTACCAGCGCTGTTCGTTCTGTGCGCGCGCGTGCCTGCAACTGTCAGAGGCTTTTTTCCACATCGCCACCCTGCCAAAGCCAGCCACCCCGTCGCCCTGCTCCAGCCGGATTTGGCGCGATCCTCTCCTCTGGCAGAGCCGCTACCGCGTCCCAACACTGTGCACGCCGTCTCGATCCCGCCTCTGGTGCTAGTCACGTGTATCCTGCTCGATCCGCTTCAACTCTCAAGAGCCCCAGCCCACTGCCTATTTAAACCCCTCTGATTCACTGCTTGTCTCCACACCCAAACCGGCCAAGTCTCAGCCACCCCCACCGCGTTCATCTTCTTCCCCGGTGAGCTATTTCTAGAGCTCACGGCGCCAGCCTCACCCGTTGCTTCCCTCTTCAGTGAAAACTTACCAGTGAGTTTCCCTTACCTCTCTTATCGTGCCGAAGCTTGGAATTTAGTTCCCTTACCCTCTGTCGCGGGTGATCGTCGATTTTCCCAAAATCTCTAGCGAGCAATTCAGGTCCATCCATTCCCCTCTAGCCTTCAAACCTGTGATTGAAAGTGATCAGTGAGCCCTTCTAAGCATCCTTGATAGATCAAAACCACCAATTTCTGCCCAGATTGGAAATCCCGAAATCCCTACCTCACCTGTACACTAGAGCTCATCGCCGAGCTTCTCTGGTGATCCTCTAGCTTATTTAACTCCTCCAGCAGCTTCCTGATATCCCTCAGCTACTCCACAAGCTTGGAATCGAGCTCAGATACTTTAAATCAAAATCGCCCAGTTTATGTGTCTTCGTCTTCGGCACAGTTCACCGGAGTTTGCTTCCCAACAGATCTAGCCCCGTCCACCTTGCCCTTTAGATAGTTCTTAGCCCCTTGATAATTTCGTTCCACTAGCCCGACCTCTAGATCTACCCAGATTGGAAGTTATACCCTTGCCAAGTTTCTGTCCAGAACTGTGTCTGTGCCGTGTCGCCACCGCAGTTCATCACCGTCGTTCATCGTCGTTCGGCCACCTTTTGCCTTGAAACCACTTGCATTGTGTTCCTGGCATCTTCGCCTATCTCCAAGACATGGTTGGTGAAGTGTCCGAAGTCCAGAATCAAATCTAACTCTTTGCCCTAGTTTTTGACATTGCCAGTCCAGTGTCAGAGCATGTCAGTCACTGGCATTAGCCTTGTTTGACCCCTTCTGGTTGAGCAATTGAAATACCACTTTGTCCACTAGATTCCTGGAGTTGTGCTCTACAACTTTCTCTCTGACACTTCTCCAGAAAAAAAAACCCAAAACCAACTTAAGGCTATGTCTAGCCGTGGACCGAATGTCGGCCTTTCAATGTTCATGTCCTTTTGAGCCCATCTCTTCAGTCAGCACCCAAGTGGCTTTGTCCAAACCTTTCCCCTTGCATGCATGCTATATTTACTTATTATTTTCTATTGCAACTATTTTTGTATGCTTATATAGCGTGTGTGTTGTGTTGCTTGTGTCCGCCGCAGAGCCCAAAGTTGAAGGAGCGGAAAGAGTCTTCGAAGATTCATCTGAGCAACTGGACCCAGTATTGCAAGGCAAGTCTCACCCCTTGACCATGTCTCGCCCAATATTTTACAACAAACTAGGTTAATTCCTGTTTTAAGTATATGCATGCTTTACTTTCAAATACTATGTTGGAAGAAAATGAGTAGATATAACCTAATCTCTTGAAAGCCTTCTTTGTTTGTATATCCTGTGCAACCCTTGTCACCCTAGGAGATTATGCTTAGATTGCGCTTATATTTAAATACATGCGTTGAGTGTTGAATGGTCAAATATATGATAAACATGTTTGAAAACCCCTTGTTGTGAAAGAAAATGTGAAATAGGAATTGATAGTGAGGATGGTTTGATTGGTTGGTTGCTGTGTGCGCATTGGGTTTGTGAATGTCTCCTCACTATTGATTCATAAGGACAAGAACCTTGTGTTGCGCCTCTATGCGGCATGAAAATCGTACCAACCACTTGCCTGGTATGGGACAGGCACAACTTAGTAGCTTTTTGGTATTAACAGTTCCCTGCATGGTTTGTCGGTCCGGTTTCTGCGTGGGAACTGGTGGGCCGCAGTTCGGCTATGAGTGATGTGAGTTCAGAAAAATTATGAGAGGAAAAGGTGGATAGAAGGAAGTTGCCCTACACCTGGATTAAGTCGTGCACGGCTGTAATCAAGAGGTCATATGTCTTGCGAGGACACAGACCAAGGCTAGGAAGTAAGGCATTGGGGAGGACCCACAACTGTACTTGAGACTTAATTGACTATTTACCGGGCGGAGATACTGTTAATACTAGACTGCAAAAGCGTTGTGTGAGCTCGGCCTTATCACATGCGTAAAAGTCGCATGGAGCTGATCCGACTTGAAAGTCGAGTGAAGAAGTGGATTTAAAAAGAGGTACACCTTTACAAAGTGTAAGAAAAGTATCATATACTCTGTACTCCCAGGTCATGGAGTATGTTCGCGGTGGATTTATCCATGTGGTTCAGCACAAGTAATATTTGGAATGTTTTCATAAAGTGGGTTGATAGAAGTGATGACTCATGGAAGACCATCACACATAATGATTTCTACAAGTATAACTTAAGTTTTCAAAGTATTGCTTTTCAAACTGAAAGCTTTTCTTAATATCTTTGGAGTGAAAATCTATTCTATTCCTACATATAAAGCGAAGACGTCATTCCTTGAGAACCCCTCATCTATATACCTGCATTCTCATAATGACACTTGTTGAGCATCGTGTAAAAACATGCTCACCCTTGCCTTTGCACACAAATTCGGAAGAAACGATTTGAGGATCCTGATTCCTTTGGCCTTGAGCACTAAGAAGAGGAAGGAGCCTTTCCAGAAGATTTGAGCTTCTAGGAGCGTCATGAGCCAAGTTGAGTCTGATGTGGTGGAAGCCCTTCCAGAGCCGCTGCCGATTGAAGTGAAGACCCTTGTGGTTGCTTTTGTGTGTTTGGTACTTCGATACCGATTCTTGATTTTGAAAAACTCTCTGCTTTTGTATCAACTTTAATTAATGCCATCCTTGGCATTATGATATTGTAATAGTGGTCCTCGTGACCTTGTACTTGTTTTATCTACCTGCTTTACTGTTTAAAGTAAATCATGTGGTTGTGAGCTTGTGATGTGTCTTTCTGAGTGCAACCCACTTGGGCGGTTGCCACTGGATTCCTCAAATGAGGGTCCCACAGAAGATGGTATCAGAGCAAAGGTTCGACTGTAGGTCGTGATCCTTCTATAGACATTGGTGTCCCTAGAACAGAAAATTGTTAAGAGTATTTGACTAAAATCTAGTTACGAAAATCTAATTTGTCTAATAAAAAGTATGTTATGTGGTTATTCTTTTTGATTATTTGAAAATTCTTTAAAAATTATTTCTAACTTTTAGGTGTTTTGCATTATGTCTCCTTAGACAGTTTTCGTGCCTCAGTGGTAGTCTACGAGATCCCAGAATGTGGAGTTGGACCTGATGGAAGCAGATGAAGATCAGGAGGAGGAATCAGAAGAGGTAGAGCCTTATGATTCTTCCAATGCCGACGTGTGATCCCAGACTTTCCCTGGTTTAACCTTTTGTGCCTAACCACAACAGGCGTTAGATCTTTTGTGTAGTAGTTGCTTGTCTTGATGTGTGTTGGTTGCCAAATATTCCTGTAAGCCGTAGAGGCAAAACTATGTATTTTATGAAAATTTAATTTATGAAAAACATCTTGCACTTTCCAATCCCTATCTCATGGATTGATCTCAGCTTTCCGCTTGTACCCTATCTGTGTTTCCCTTCGAGTCAGCAATCATTTCTTTGACCGCTTGTTAGAGCAGATTGGTTAACACTAGAGGAAGATCTCATGGAAGAAAACCCGAGGAAGATACCAGTAATATGAAGGCTACATCTGGAAACAGAAACTGTACCAACCAAAATCAACCCGAGTCATCATCTGTTATACCGCAAGGAGGAAATGTCAATGATGTACCGATTTGAATGGAGCAAAAAAGACAGCAGGCAATGTCAGTGCAGAACCAGATCTTAGGGCACTCTATTCCAATCCAATCCCCCTGGAGCTAGAATGCCAATCAAATCCATTTGTAGAAATATTGCCTTTTGTATCGGCAACCTAGAATTCCTGGCAGATTTGCTAGTTCTGAATCTCCAAGGGCTAGACATCATTCTTGGAATGGATTGGCTAGCAAAACACAAAGGCCAGATAGATTGTGAGAAGAAGACCATCGCTCTAACCAACGCCGAAGGAAAACAAGTCACATTCTATGCAGAAAGATCTCCACTAATTGACCATATGGACAGCTTGAACAGTGTTGAAGAAATCAAAGTAGAGGATGTCCCAGTAGTCAACGAGTACTCGGAAGTTTTTCCTGAAAGAATTCCCTGGAATGCCACCAGACCGAAGTATAGAGTTTGCCATCGAGCTGGAACCTCAATCAGCCCCATACGCAAGGAAACTTGCATGTATGACGAACCAAGAACAAGAAGAACTGAGAAAGCAAGTGGAAGAATTGGAAGAAAAAGGATTCATCAAAACAAGTTCTTTATCTTGGGGAACCCCAATGCTCTTCGCCAAGAAGACAGATGGTAGTCTGCAACTTTGTATCAACTACAGGAAGTTGAATGATGTGACAATCAAAAGCAAGTACCCTCTGCCAAGGATCGATGATCTCTTTGATCAACTCAGAGGAGCAAAAATATTTTCAAGGATCAACTTGAGATCCGGTTATCATCAACTGAAAATTCGAGAAGAGGATATCCCAAAGACTACATTCATAACGAGATATGGATTGTATGAGTTCACAGTGATGCCATTCGGACTAACGAATGCACCAGTAGAATTCATGAACCTGATGAATAAAGTCCTCATGGAATACCTAGGCAAGTTCATTATTGTGGTTGTGGATGATATTCTCAATTTCTCCCAGACGGAAGAAGAGCATGTTCAGCATCTCAGACTAGTGTTAAAGAAGCTAGCAGACCATCAGTTGTACGCCAAGTTTGATAAGTGTGCCTTCTGGTTGAAGGATATTCCTTTCTTGGGCCACATCATTTCAGGTGAAGGAATATTCATGCATCCGTCAAAGACCCAAGCTGCACCACAATATCAGCCAAATCTACAGCAACCCAAGACCCATGACAGCCAAGTGCCCGACTTGTCACAGAAGCCACTATCAACGTGATTGTTCCCACACTGCTATCATTGTGGTCGATTCGGTCACCGTTGAGAGAAATTCCCTAGAGGAATCTGCCAAATCCAATAGCCAAGAGAAGAAGTGAAGGTCACAACAGCCTGCAGTTCAGACACCAATCCCAATGCCTGCCCCAATACAACAGTATGGACGAGAAGCTCCAGCCGCAAGAGAAAGATTTCCAACTAACCATAGAAGAGGTCAAGGAAACCCAGCACCAACTCAAGGCAGACTCAACTATGTCACATCAGAAGAAGAAGGAGGCCCATCAGACATAAATTTTTGCTATTTAAAGTGGACTGAATATGACTTGTCTAGAGCATCCTATCGCTATTCAGTTTCCCGACTCTAGGGTTCCAGTAAAGTCAGTGTGCGAAGGAGTAAAATTTAATATAAGGGGAAAGGAGTTCTCTGTTAAGCTACTGGCACTAGAACTACAAGGTTGAGATGTTATATCTGGAATGGACTGGTTGTCGGAACATAAAGGACAAGTAGATTGTGAGTGTAAGGCCGTTGCCCTTACTAGTCCTAATGGAAAAGAAGTTTTGTTCCAATCCTGAGAGGATGTTAGTAGAACACCCAGCCCAAAATCTGCACAATTCGAAGAAAGAGGTGAGCCAGATCCCCGAAGTTGGAGGATACCTGAGCGTGTTTCCAAAAGAGTTACCAGAAGTGCCCCTGATCAAGGTTTTGAACTCAATGTTGAATTGAAACCTGGGACAGCACCCGTATCAAAAACGCCATATCGGACATCAGTCAAGGACCAAGAGGAGCATGCTGACTACCTACGAAAAGTCTTGGATAAACTAAGGGAGCAACAATTTTATGCTAAGCTAGATAAGTGTGAATTTGGACACAGGAAATTTCATTTTTAGGTCACTGATGACAGCCGAAGGGATACAAGTGGATCGAGTTAAAAGTCGAGGCTGTGAAAGAGTGAAAACAACCAGAATCAGTGACAGAGGTCAGAAGTTTTCTTGGATTAGCTAAGCACTATCACCGATTCATTCAAGGATTTTTCCAAGCTAGCCAAACCGCCCACTAGTTTGTTGAAAAAGGATGTCCAATTTGAGTGGACAGAAGATTGTCAGAAGAGCTTCGAAGAATTGAAACGAAGGCTAAACAACTACACCAATTCTAGTGCTCCCTGATAATAAGAACTTTGAGATATATTGAGATGCATCTAGGCACGAACTGAGTTGTGTCTTAATGCAAGGAGGAAGAACAGTGGCATTTGCATCCAAGCAACTACGGTCACATGAGGAGAATTATCCGACCCATGACATGGAGTTAGCAGCAGTGATTCATACACACAAGAATTGGGGACATTACCTACTAAGGAATCGATGTGAAATCTACTCAGACCACAAGAACTTGAAGTATGTTTTGCCCACTAGAATTTGAACATGAGGCAACGTCGATGGCTAGAGTTAATAAAGAACTGTGGCCTAGGCATGCATTACCATCCTGGTAAAGTTAATGTCATTGCGGACACCTTGAGCAGAAAGGTTTACTACAGCACCATTGTTGCACCAGAGTTAATGGAGGATTGCATCGGCAAATGATTGAATTAGTAGATCAAGGTTCTATGGCCATGTACGTTGTCAGTTATGCCTACCTTGGAAGAAGTGATTCGAAAATCATGAGGAAGTGATGAAGGAATTCAGGAGATCAAAGAGGATATGAGGATCAAAAAGGCAGTAGAATTTCGGGAAGATGAGCAAGGTGCAATTTGGCATGATAAAAGGATGTGTGTTCCAGAGGGTAAGGAGATCAAGACACTAATTTTGAAAGAAGCTCATATCACTCCATACTCTATTCACCCCGGAAGTACTCGGATGTGTTAGGACTTGAAGAATCAATTTTGGTGAAGTTGCATGGATAGAGATTGCCGAGTATGTGGTAAAGTGTGACACATGTCAGAGGATGAAGACCAAGCACAAAAGACTAGCAGGATTGTTATAGCCACTAACCATACAAGAATGGAAATGAGAAGAAGTTGGAATAAACTTTATCACAGGACTTCCGAAGACTAAGAATGGATATGACTCCTTGTGGATGATCATGGATAGACTGGCGGAAGTAGCGTACCTCGTACTAGTGCAGATGACTTACGATGGTGCCGAGTCAGCAGAAATTTACATGACTAGGATTGTGACTCTACATGGTATACCCAAGAGGATTGCATTAGATCTTGGGGCACAATCCACTTCAAGATTTTGGAAAAGTCTGCATGAAGCCCCAGACACAAGGTTGAACTTTAGCACAGCTTACCACCCTCAGACTGGAGGATAGACAGAACTAGTGAATCAAATACCGAAGGATAAGTTGCAAGCATGTGTGCTCAAATATGGAATTTCATGGGAGTTATGCTTGCAATACACAGAATTCACCCACATCAATAGCTACCATACTAGTTTGCAGATGTTCCCACTTGAAGCTCTATAGGGTTGCAAGTGCAGAATGCCTTTACATTGGTCAGAAGTTGGAGAAAGGCAACTAATTGGCTCAGAAATAACTCAAGATGTAGGAGCTCATGTATGAATCATTAAGGAGAAGCTGAAGGCTGCACAATCAAGACAAGAAGAGTTATGCTGATCACCGTCAACAGAAGAAGGGAATTATCTTTCGAGAAAGGTGAATTCGTATATCTCAAAGAAACACCTTACGAAGGAGTACATCGATTTAAGATGAAGGGAAAACTAAGCCCGAAATACGTTGGACCCTACAAGATTCTAGAGAAACAAGAAGTTGCACACAAATTGAAGCTACTACCCGAATTAGCAGGAGTTCATGACGTATTCATGTGTCTCAATTAAGGAAGTACCTAAAGAAGCCAACATAACAGATATCTCCTAAGGAAGCAGAAGTTCAACCAGACTTGACATATCAGGAATACCTAGTTAAAGTGTTAGAGGTCAGTGAAAGGAAATTGAAATCAAGGACCATTCGATTCTGCAGAGTTCAATGAAACAACCACCAGAAGAAGAGTCATCATGGGAAAGGGAAGGACTACATCAAGATTTCCCATACCTGTTTTCAGATCTACCAGAATCTCGAGGACGAGATTGTTTTTAAGGAGGTTAGGTTGTAACGCCCCTATTTTTCCCAAATCCTGGCTTGCCTCGTCTCTCTCTATTTCAGGATGAGATCCCAATTGTGCCAGTATCTTACCCCCAAAAAGTTGTCACTCAAAATGTTCCGTTCAGACCTTTTCCGCAAATCAATCCAAAAGTATCACAGATCAGTCGTTTTCAGATTTGTCAGAAGCCCAAAAGGAATAAAAGTCTCAGACCACCTCCAAATTCTGATCTGATTCAGTGAATATCTCCCCTTTACTTTTCTAAACATTTTTCCCTTCTGGAAGAATTCCAAAATCTCAATCAAAACCCTAGTTTCAGCCTCGCCAAAGTTTTCAAAACCCTAATTACCCTGTTTACCCTAATTACTCTATTTTTGATTTTTGTCAAAACCACCAAATCTTATCGGATCTTACCATTTTTCTTGCTAGATGAGTCCAAGTGATTTAGTAGCACTCATCTGCAAAATCAGATCTCAGATCAGCCCTCCAGATCCCCAGCTTTTCAAACAGGTCCAAGTTCCCGAACTAAATCCTTGCAGATAAGTCCAAAACCTTCGTGAATCAGTCCAAATCTTGCAACCAGACCCCAGTGCCATTTTCGACCACGACCAGGCCAGCACCCGTTTCGACCGCCACCGGTGCCGCTCGCCGAGATTCGCCGCTGCCGGTGAAGCCCCGCTGTTGCCAGCTTTGCGTGAGAATCGCCACCTCTTGTGTGCGTTTGGTTGGCCACCGTGGAGCCGCTGCAGCAGCGCCAGCAGTGCTGTTTGCTCTATGCGCGTGCGTGCCTGCTACAGTCAGAGGCTTTTTGCCACATCGTCGCCATGCCGAAGCCAGCCACCCCGTCGCCCTGCTCCAGCCGGATTTGGCGCGATCCTCTCCTCCGGCAGAGCCGCTGCCGCGTCCCAACACTGTGCACGCCGTCTCGATCCTACCTCCGGTGCCAGTCACGCGTATCCTGCTCGATCCGCTTCAACTCTCGAGAGCCCCAGCCCACTGCCTATTTAAACCCCTCTGATTCACTACTTGCCTCCACACCCAAATCGGCCAAGTCTCAGCCACCTCCACCGCGTTCATCTTCTTCCCCGGTGAGCTATTTCTAGAGCTCACCGCGCCAGCTTCACCCGTTGCTTCCCTTTTCAGTCTAAACTTACCAGTGAGTTTCCCTTACCTCTCTTATCGTGCCGAAGCTTGGAATTTAGGTCCCTCACCCTCTGTCGCCGGTGATTGCCGGTTTTCCTAAAATCTCCAACGAGCAATTCAGCTCGATCCTTTCCCCTCTAGCCTTCAAACCTATGATTGAAAGTGATCAGTGAACCCTTCTAAGCATCCCTGATAGATCAAAACCCCCAATTTCTGCCCAGATTGGAAATCCCCACCTCACCTGTCCACTGGAGCTCGTCGCCGAGCTTCTCTAGTGATCCTCTAGCTTATTAAACTCCTCCAACAGCTTCCTGATATCCCTCAGCTACTCCACAAGCTTAGAATTGAGCTCAGATACTTTAAATAAAAAACGCCCAGTTTCTGTGTCTTTGTCTCCGGCACAGTTCACCAGAGTTTGCTTCCCAGCCGATCTAGCCTCGTCCACCTTGCCCTTTAGATAGTTCTTAGCCCCCTGAGCATTTCGTTCCACTAGCCCGACCTCTAGATCTACCCAAATTGGAAGTTAAACCATTGCCAAGTTTCTGTCCAGAACTGTGTCTGTGCCGTGTCGCCACCGCAGTTCATCACCGTCGTTCATCGCCATCCGGCCATCTTTTGCCTTGAAACCACTTGCATTGTGTTCCTGGCATCTTCGCCTATCTCCTAGACATGGTTGGTGAAGTGTCCAAAGTCCAGAATCAAATCTAATGCTTTGCCCTAGTTTTTGACATTGTCAGTCCAGTGTCAGAGAATGTCACTCACTGGCATTAGCCTTGTCTGACCCCTTGTGGTTGAGCAATTGAAATACCACTTTGGCCACTAGATTCCTGGAGTTGTGCTGTACAACTTTCTCTACTGACACTTCTCCAGAAAGCCTAACTAAAACCAACTTAAGGCTATGTCTAGCCGTGGACCGAATGTCGGCCTTTCGATGTTCAAGTCCTTTTGAGCCCATCTCTTCAATCAGCACCCAAGTGGCTTTGTCCAAACCTTTCCCCTTGCAGGCATGATATATTTACTTTTTTTTTTATTGCAACTATTTTTGTATGCCTATATAGCGTGTGTATTGTGTTGCTGGTGTCCGCCGCAAAGCCCGAAGTTGAAGGAGCGGAAAGAGTCTTCGAAGATTCGTCCAAGCAATTGGACCCAGTATTGCAAGGCAAGTCTCACCCCTTGACCATGTCTCGCCCAATATTTTACAACAAACTAGATTAATTCCTGTTTTAAGTATATGCATGCTTTACTTTCAAATACTATGTTGGAAGAAAAGGAGTAGATATAACCTAATCTCCTGAAAGCCTTCTTTGTTTGTATATCCTGTGCAACCCTTGTCACCCTAGGAGATTATGCTTAGATTGGGCTTATATTTAAATACATGCGTTGAGTGTTGAATGGTCAAATATATGATAAACATGTTTGAAAACCCCTTTTTGTGAAAGAAAATGTGAAATAGGAATTGATAGTGAGAATAGTTTGATTGGTTGGCTACTGTGTGCGCATTGGGTTTGTGAATGTCTCCTCACTATTAATTCATAAGGAAAAGAACCTTGTGTTGCGCCTCTATGTGGCATGAAAATCATACCAACCACTTGCCTGGTATGGGACAGGCACAACTTAGTAGCTTTTTGGTATTAACAGTTCCTCCATGGTTTGTCAGTCCGGTTTCTGTGTGGGAACTGGTGGGCCACAGTTCGGCTATGAGTGATGTGGGTTCAAAAAAATTATGAGAGGAAAAGGTGGATAGAAGGAAGTCGCCCTACGCCTGGATTATGTCGTGCGCGGCTGTAATCAAGAGGTCATATGTCTTGCGAGGACACAAACCAAGGCTAGGAAGTAAGGCATTGGGGAGGACCAACAACGGTACTTGAGACTTAACTGTCTATTTATTGAGCGGGGATACTGTTAATACTAGATTGCAAAAGCGTTGTGTGAGCTCGGCCTTGTCACATGCGTAAAAGTCGCATGGAGCTGATCCGACTTGAAAGTCGAGTGAAGAAGTGGATTTAAAAAGAGGTACACCTTTGCAAAGTGTAAGAAAAGTATCATATACTCTGTACTCCCAGGTCATGGAGTATGTTCGCGGTGGATTTATCCATGTGGTTCAGCACAAGTAATATTTGGAATGTTTTCATAAAGTGGGTTGATAAAAGTGATGACTCATGGAAGACCATCATATATAATGATTTCTAAAAGTATAATTTAAGTTTTCAAAGTACTGCTTTTGAAACTGAAAGCTTTTCTTAATATCTTTGGAGTGAAAATCTCTTCTATTCCTACATATCAATCCAAGACCTCATTCCTTGAGAACCCCTCATCTATATACCTGCATTCTCATAACGAGACTAGCTGAGCATCGTGTAAAAACATGCACACCCTTGCCTTTGCACACAAATTCAGAAGAAACGATTTGAGGATCCTGATTCCTTTGGCCTTGAGCACCAAGAAGAGGAAGGAACCTTTCCAGAAGATTTGAGCTTCTAGGAGCGTCATGAGCCAAGTTGAGTCCGATGTGGTGGAAGCCCTTCCAGAGCCACTGCCGATTGAAGTGAAGACCCTTGTGGTTGCTTTTGTGTGTTCGGTACTTCAATACCGATTCTTGATTTTCAAAAACTCTCTACTTTTGTATCAACTTTAATTAATGCCATCCTTGGCATTATGATATTATAATAGTGGTTCTCGTGACCTTGTACTTGTTTTGTCTACCTGATTTACTGTTTAAAGTAAATCCTGTTGTTTTGAGCTTGTGATGTGCCTTTCTGAGTGCAACCCACCTGGGCCGTTGCCACCGGATTCCTCAAATGAGGGTCCCACACAAGGCCCCCCGGTAGACTGTCCCGAGCGCCTCCTTTTGCCCGTGGATAAGGCCCCCCGGTGGCTTGTCACGGGCGCCACCATTTGCCCGGGAACAAGGCCCCCGTGTGGCTTGTCCCAGGCGTCGCCATTTGCCCAAGGACAAGGCCCCCCGGTGGCTTGTTCCGGGCACCGTCATTTTCCCGAAGACGAGGACCCTCGGTGGCAGGTCATGCGAGGATCACGTGAAGCCCCTCGGGAACTGGTGGGGACACCTGTCAAGCATCTGAGCCCCTTGGCCGGGAGAAGGAAGCTAGAGCCCCTTGATCCAACAGTTGCGGACGGGGCAGTTTGGTCTTTTTGCATATTTTGGGCCTATATAAGCCCTTGTAACCCCTCATGTGAGGAGGACAATTCATTTTTACTCTAATACACAACAAAACGGGCGTGCTCCGGAGCCATCTCTCCCCGAGAGAGCTCCCCCAGCCAACTCCAGTTGGGAGCACGTCGACAGGATTCAGGCCTCGACTGAGGCTTGAACCTGTATAAACTCTCGTGTCATTTGCCGCGTTTGCCCGACGGGAGAGAACCAGTCACGCGGTCAGCTCGCGTCGTCTTTTCTTCGCTAGGGACTTCAACAAAACCTGCCGGGGTATTCGCAATACCATGACAGTTGGCGCCGACCGTGGGGACCTCGCGACAAATCGCCATGACTCCCCCAAGAACGAGGGCTCACACCCTCCCCGGTGACGCCGGTCCGAGTGACCCGACGCCACCCCTCCAAAGTGCTGCCGTCCCGGCGCTACTGCCCGGACACGGCCAAACCCAGGTACCACCTCTAACTCTTTTGGTAATCTCCGGTGGACAGGGCTCTGGGTCCAACCCGGCGACCTCGGACATTCTCGGGGGGACTGGCTTCCCCCCGGTGGCTCCGCCGGCTTCCCGGGACGCGCAGCTCGAAGCTCTTGTTGAGGGCCAGCTCCACGCCCAACGCTCGATGGACGAACTCCTCCGTGTTCTGGCGTGCCCGCTGCCCCCATCTACCCACAGTTCCCGTTCATGGGGGCAATGCCCCCGTTTATGGGACATCCGGTGGCCCCTCCGCCCCTCAGAGGTCAGGTTGCTCCCGGAGTTTGTGGTTCCAATGGGGGTTACGCTCCGGCGGGCACGTCATCCGGAGCCTTCCCGACCTCGGGGGCGTTCCCGGTGCCGGGGACTTACCCCGTCCCCGGGGTCTTCCCCATTCCAATGATTCACTCCGTGCCAGGGGCCTTCCCGACACCGGACGCCGGCCTCTTTTCGCTGGTTATGCCCGTCGTCCCGGACGTGGCCCGCCGAACGACTCCCACGCCGTCAGGGTCCCCACTCTCTGATCCCGGATGGTACTCCCGGGGACTGCCCGGTAATGGATTCCACCCATGCCCCGGTTGCGCCTCCCGCACCCGCAGTCGATGCGCATGAGCTCCCTCCTCCCCCGGGGCCGCCCCCGAGGGCTCCCCAGGTGGATCAAGTCTGCTTCACCTGGGAGGAGGTTGAGCAAATGCGTACCACCAAGTCTGGGGAGGAGCCTCCCCCGGGTCGTGGATGCGGGGAGCCCCACTCTCGCTCTGGCCAGGGCCAGAGACCCGCCGAAGAACCAACCGCCCCTGGGGAGTGCCTGGACGTCCTGGAGGTCAGCTCGACCAACCCGGAGCAAAAAGCAGCGCTACTGCCATGACGGCGGACCTCTTGGGCCCCTCCCCGACTCCAACAATGAACATGCGTCCCCTATCAAAGGGTACAGCGATCGTGTCACGCCCCGAAACTGGGACTACAACTACTCCTGAAGAGACCTAGCTCGCTGCAGCTAGTCCCATATATGCATAGCATACACATACCCTTGACTTCCCAGGATAAGTCAAGCACCGGAGTATATCACATTGCAACAGAGTAACTTACAAAATATCTAAGCAGTGTGGCCTGCTGGCCTTAATATTACATAAGAAAATTACAATGCCTTCGCGGCATACATGGTTTAGCAAAATAACATCTACACAGCAGAAGATAGGTGACCCACCCACAAAGAGAAGTGGACGGCAGAACAACACACATCAGGGCAATGACGGGACTGACGCTCCTCCTTCTGGATCCAAGAAGTTCTCCATGCCTTCATCTTGATCATTGAACGCTCCATCTACTGATTTGTAGATTGCAAGGGTGAGCACTTACGTACTCAGCAAGTCATAGGTAAGAGTAGATACATATAGTAGTGATGACATGAACCTAGACTAGTCAAGAATTATGGATGTTTATAAAATAATCTCTTTCTTTCTCATCTCATCTTATTTCAGCTCATGGCAGCACTTTTCATAGTATAACATCATCATTCAAGTTCACTAGATTATAGCACTACCGCGACACGTCGACACACGACAGCCCACGGCAGCACTCCTTATCATGACAACACATGTCATTTGGGTAATCTTGATTAAACATATTTTACTTAGAAAATAGTACTTGTGTCACACCCCGTGGATTTAATCCACCGCAGCAGACTCCTGTAAACCCAGGAGCTCGGAGTATTCGAATACGTTTTTAACTCTGCAGAGAAGTACCAATTTACCCGCAAGATATTCCACTTTCAAGCCCATCCTATCAAAATGATTAGACCCCTCCTCACAACCATGTGTGAGTGGCAAGCTGGAGATAACAAGAACTTTTGTTATGTCTCACTCACAATTCACCCCCGACCCTGTGGCTCTCTGTGAGACACAGTTGTGGTAGGCTGTATCATAACCTCCACCCCTACATATGTTTCCATTACTGGATCAACGTGCGAGATCACCTTCAGTGATATGTGTGGGAGCCGTACTCCATGTTTATCGTGCATCACTACACAATTCCAACAGGGGTGTCATGTGCGATCCACATAAGTACTTGTTCAGGCCTGTCTCATACCAGGCTTGCGGTTAGCACGTTGTTCATGCCACTAGACGCACAACACAAGGTTCTAGTCCTTATATGCCAGTGACCAGACCATCCACAACCCTGCACCTTCAGTGCCTGCATTCCTTTGCAGTCTAGCACCTCCAGTGCTACAGCCATTCCACACCATTTTTCTGGTCACGGCTAGGGGTTTTATTTCATGAATATAAATATATAAATACATATAATAGTTCATGGCTCAAAACTTGTTTATTTCACATTTCACAGATAACCAGTCTAGTACTGCCAATTCATAAATCAACCATTCTCAATCTTTCTCATGCAATATTATCTATATTCAAGGTTATGTTTTAGCAACATTTAAAATATAGGTTCAAGATCACCAAGGATATGACTTGCCTTCCGCGTCGTAAGAAACAGCAATTGATGACGGATCAACGGCGAAGTCCTCGAACTTGGTTTCTGGTTCTGCTCGGCGACAAACAAACAATACACACAAATATTACTTATATATTAAAATGATTTATGATCTATATGCAGATATGCTTAACAAGAATGATTGAACGATACTGGAGATAATTGAGATTGCAAGCTGAATTGAGTCAAGATCTAGGGTTTCAAGGAATTGGCTAAGAATGGTGTTAAATGTTCTTAGGATCTCAAGGTTACAATAAGAACATCAGTTTTGTGGCTGGTTTAATCAAAACAGCGAATGTCAGCAGATTGACATTCAGATCAAGACTTTGACATAGCTTTAAGGAAAGCTAGAGAGCTTATCTCAAGTTATGACAGTAGAGGAAAGTGTATATTATAACTCTACAAATTCAGTGGACAAAGTGGCTTTCAAAATGCACAAACAGAAGTGGCTAAACAAGGCCAATGCCATTGGCTGGCATGCACTGAGACAGTGTCAAAAACTAGGGTTTAGCATAACACGCATTTCAAGGGCTCAAATCAAGTTGTGATAGAAGAAGAAAATGTAGATCACAACCTCAGAAATCTAAGAGACAAAGTTATGCCCAAAATGCACATCTGGAAGGGGGTGAAAAGGGCTAATGCCACTGACTGACATAGCCTGGCATTGATCTTGACATGGCCAGAAACTAGGGCTTGGCATAACTTTTGATCTAGAGCTCCAAATGATGCACCACTTTGTCTGGAAGGTAGGCATTGATAACAGGAGCAATTAAGTCAACAGGATCTAGGGCAAGAAATGGCTGGAAAGCAAGAAATTCAGTGATGAACTGAGGTGAACTGGTTGCACTGGAGCAGTTCTGGACAAGATCTTGGCATGGCTCTATCTTTTGATCTAGACTGATTTAGGTGTCGGGCTAGAAGACAAAAATACTCAGGGGTTTAAGGCACACGCGCTGGACAAAGTGATTTGAGCTGAAACGGCCGGGAAAGCTTTTCCGGTGAACTATGCCGGAGAAGAAGACATAGGATTTGGGGGTTTTTGCTGTAGGGGGTTTGAACTTAATTCCAAGCTCAGGGAGTATCTGAGGAGTATAAGGGAGCTACTAGGATGGTCAATTTTGTTAGAGGATGGCTGGAGAAGCCTGGCGACGATCGCCGATTTCTGGAGAAGCTCAAAATTGATGAAAGCTTTGATGGACGCTCAATCTGGAGATCCAAGTACAAAGGCTTGCTGGAAATGGGTCACTGATCATCTTCCTTCACAGGATCGAGAGCTTATTCGAAGTAATTTGGCCTGCATTGCCGGAACAGGGCAATCGAGATTTCCGGCGATCACCGGCGACTGGATGCAAGATAACTCAATTAGATCGTACAGCATGATGAGGGAGATGAGTTATACCTGCTGGTGCTGTTAATTTGGTGAGAGATGCAGCGGGTGAAGCTGGCAACGTGAAGCCTCCTCGACGGCTCGCCAGAGAAGAAGGCTAAAACAGCAATTCTAGGACTTGGATGATTTCCAGTGAGGTTTGAGGGAGCTGCTGAGCGCAGGAGCACTTAAATAGGCCAGGCAATGCTACGAAGAGGGGACAACGAAGTGATTTGGCAGCTGGGGAGGAGACTGGTTGCGTGCTGAACATCAGCGGTGAAGACACAGCGAAGAACAGTGATGCGACGGCGACAAGTTTGCAGCTGATCACAGTGTCGGTTCATCGGGACTTTGCATGGCTGTGGCAAGCGGTGGCGACAAGGGCTGGCAACGTGGCGCAGTGTTGCTGACAAAAGCCTGTTGCTGGTCGCACGCAGGAGCAAATGCTGTTCAACGGCGCTGCCACGGCACGGCTGAAGCAAGGACACGTACACACAAGCATGCACGGTCACGAGTGCGGCGAAGCTTCACCGGCGGCGAGTAAACACGGTGCAAGGAAACCACGGTGATCTCTGGTCGTGCACAGCAGCTGCTGTCCTGGTCGAATAGGGCTGATTTGCAATAATTGATTTTCTTGATTTGGACTGAATTGTAAATCTGAAGATTTGGATGATTTGATTTGGAATTGATTCTGCTGTTTTGGTATACTTAATTCAATAGATGATTTGGCACGGCTAGGAGATAAAGTTTGAGACATTTGGATGACTTTTGATATGAACTGAAAACAGAGTAGATTAGGGTAAAATGAGTCGAATTCTGGGATTTAGGGTTTGATTTTGAGATACTCCTATAAGAAGAATTTGTGTTGAAAAGCATTTGGAAGGTGTTCCCTGAATCAGATTTGAATTTGAAGATGATTTGCAACATTTTGCCTTTTCTGGCTTTTAGAAAATCTGGAAAAAGGACTGATCTGCGAATCTGGAGTTTTGGAGGGTTTAAACTGAATTTGATTGCACTGATCTGGCAGATTATATTCAACAGAATATTTGGCAAGAACAGTTGATAAAATTTGGCACATTTGAATAGTCTTTGATACAGACTGAAAATAGGGTATTCTTAGGGTAATTGAATCTGAGTTTCAATTGATTTCGAATTATAGTAATTAGGATGAGATCTTGAAATCTGCACAGAAGAAGAACTTGTTTCAAATAGCATCTAGAAAAGATTTGCCGAAGAAATTCTGAATTTGGAGTTAATCTGGAGATTTTCGTCTTTTTGGGTTTTCAGAAATCAGATAAGGACTAATTTGAAATAACTCTTGGACTGATTTGCGAAAAAGGTCTAGATGATGAAATCTGGCTGTCAACTTTTTGGATTAAGGTATTGGCATACCCTTGATCATAATCCAAGAATAATTTGGTCTCAACTTGGTCAAGATTTGGATTAAATCTGGATTTCTGAAACTTAGGGTAATTGGGTAATATAAGATATTCTGTTTTCGAAAACAGAATGGAGTTGATAAATCTGGGATTTAGAGATGGAATTAAATCTGGCTTCTGAAGACTTCTAAGTTCAGAGTAACTGATAGATCACATCTGAACAATCTGATCTTGATTTAAGATCACAGGTTAAATTTGGAGATTTTAGGGTTTAGGATAGATACTGATCTGGCTATTACTAAGATACATGCATGCATGCTATTTATGAAAAAGGAAATTTTCACCCCTAACTCAGGGTGTTACAGATCGGGACTCCCCCGAGAGGTAGAAGGGGCTAACCAGCCGCTGTGCCGCAACTCCAGTGCATTCGATGGCCGCAGCCTTACCGTCCGCCGCACATCGAGCACTACAACGTTGAGGCAGACCCCTACGAATTTGTGCAGGTGTATTCCACAACCATTTTGGCGGCTGGGGGGGATGATACAGTTCAATGCAACGTCTTCCCCCTCTACCTAACTGGGATCGCCCGCTCGTGGTTCTACAACCTAAAGGCCGGCTCCATCAAGTCCTTTGCGCAGCTAAAAGGCGAGTTCTGCACAAACTTCCAGGGTAACTATGTGCGCCCCCTGGATTCCTCGCAGCTGTACACTGTCCGATAAAGGACAGGGGAGACCATCCGCAGCTTCTTCAAGCGCTTTGCTTAGGTCAAGAGCAAAGTAGCTCACGTCCCCGACTCCATAGTCATTGAGGCGTGTAAGAGCGGGATCCTCCCGGGGAGCTCCACGGGAGGCTCTCCCGAAGCTGCCCCTCCTCCGCCGATGAGCTCTTCACGATACTCGAGAAGTACGCTTGGGCGGAGGAGGATGACCTCTGGAAGAAAAACCAGGGAGTCCCTGCCCCAGTCGACCGGGAGGCCAGGGACCCCCTCAAACGCCCCAAGAGGGGCAATCGTAGTGAGCCATGGCCTCGGGACACCTTTGTCCTCAAGGGCAGAGGCGGCTCGCGCGATGCCTCCAAGGGCAACCGCCGCTTCCCCAAGCCGAAAGGTCGTGGGGGGGCAGTCGTCCCGCGGCTGTGAAAGCCTCACAGCAGGAGGCAGGGAAGACCTGTGGTGTACCTTCCACAAGTCCAATACCCACGCCACCTGAAAATGCCACCAACTGCTCTAACACTTCACCGCATTCCTCGACCAGCATGGGCAGGGGGGGACTCATGCCTCCTTGCCCCCTCAGCCGGCCTTATCGGCCCTTCCTACCCCCGCGGGGGGACAGCAATGACAAGCACGGGAAGGGGACCCGTCAGAAACACTCCCCTTCCAAACCTCCCAAAGGCGTGTCAACGTCATCATGGGAGGGTCCGCCTCCGGGCGAGACTCTAAGCATCAGCACAAGGAATACGCGCGCAAAGTAAAGGTGGTGGGGGTGCTGCATACGTCTCGGCCACCCAAGTGGTCGGACGTCCCCCTCACTTTTACGGCAGAAGACATGCGTGGGGTTTGCTTCCCCCATGATGACGTGCTCATCGTCTCCGCTACCGTCTACAACAGCCACCTGGCACGCATTGTCATAGATGGCGGAAGCTCCATCGACGTCCTGTACCTAAAGGCGTTTAGGGAGATGCAGGTGGACGAGAAGCTACTGCAGCCCGCAGTAGGGTCCTTGTAGGGATTCGTCCCGGGGAATACAATTCACCCCCTGGGGAAGGTGGATCATCCCATGACCTTTGGCACCCCGGACAACTACCGGACAGAGATGGTCCGGTTCGATGTGGTGGACCTCCCCTCCTCGTACAACGCAATCATGGGGAGGACCACGATCAATCGCTTGGGGGCCGCAATGCATCAGAGCTACCTCTGTGTGAAGATCCCCGGGCCTCACGGCGTAATCACTGCCTGGGGAGACCAAGATGTGGCCCGCGCTCTATACGAGCGCGCCGCCGCAATGATCGGGAGCATCAACATGATCAAGACCCCTGGGGGGGAGACCTCTTCCCCGGAGCCAGACGCCGCCGCGGTACCTTCCGGGAGATCTCTCCCCAGGCTGCGTCCGGAAGGGGACCTCCGGAAGGTCCCGCTGTCCCCAGACGTCGGGGACAAAACTGTCAGGATCGGGGCAGATCTCCATGAGGAGAACGCGGAGCAACTCGCGGCTTTCCTATGGAAGAACTTTGATGTCTTTGCCTAGAAGCCTTCCGACATGCGAGGTGTCGCCCGGGACGTCATCGAGCATAAGCTCGCAGTGACCCCCGATCACCCCCCGGTCAAACAGAAGTTGAGAAAACTCTCCCTTGAATGCCAAGAGGCAATCAAGGTCGAGATCGCCAAACTCAGAGAGGTGGGGTTCATTTGGGAGGTCTTGCATCCCGAGTGGCTTGCGAACCCCGTCCTCGTGAAGAAGTCAAGTGGTAAGTGGCGAATGTGCGTGGACCTCACTGACCTCAACCGCGCTTGCCCCAAAGACAACTTCCCGCTCCCACGGATTGACCAGCTGGTCGACTCGACCGCGCGGTGCGAGTTGATGAGCTTCCTAGACACGTATTCGGGCTATCACCAAGTCCGGATGGCATAAGGGGACGAGGAAAAGACAAGTTTCATAACTCCCCTCGGGACCTTCTGCAACGTCCACATGCCCTTCGGGCTAAAGAACGCTGGAGCGACCTTCCAGCTACTCATGACGTTGGTCCTCAAGGACCAGATCGGTCGCAATGTCGAAGTCTACATCGACGACGCGGTCATCAAAAGTCCCCGCGCGACTGCTCACATCGACGATTTAGTGGAGACATTCCGCAACCTCCGCGCATACGGGTTGAACCTCAACCCAGAGAAATGCGCCTTCGGAGTACGTGGGGGGAAGCTCCTGGGCTTCCTCGTGTCCCAGCGGAGCATAGAGGCCAACCCCGAAAAGATCCGGCACTCCTGGACATGCCCCCGCTGTGCTCGGTCAAAGACATTCAATGACTCACCGACCGCTTGGCCGTGCTGAGTCGCTTCGTCTCGCGGTCGGGGGAACGCGGCCTTCAATTCTTCAAAATCCTCCAGGGCCTCGAACGGTTCTGGTGGACCCCCGAGGCCCAGCCGGCCTTCGACGATCTAAAGAAATATCTTACGAGCCCCCCAATGATCGTGAGCCCGTCTCCGGAAGAGCCCTTGCTCCTTTACCTCGCCGCGACCCCGGTCACCGTAAGTGCGGTTCTAGTAAAGGAACAAGATGGGAAACAGCGCCCCATGTACTATGTGAGTGAGGCACTCCAAGGGGCCAAAACTCGGTACACGGAGATGGAGAAGATCTGCTACGCCCTTCTAATGGCGTCCCAGAAGCTTTGTCATTACTTCCTGGGACACCCAATTACTGTCCCGTCATCCCTCCCTTTGGGGGAGGTGCTTCGGAACAAGGAAGCCACCGGCCAGATAGCAAAGTGGGGGGCCGAGCTTGCTCCCTTTTCCCTTTCCCTAACGGGGCGCTCCGCCATCAAGGCACAAGTCCTCGCCGACTTTGTGGTGGAGTGGACTCCTGCCTCTGGGACCAGGGACGAAAACCTCCCCGCACCGCCCCGACACAGCGACCATTGGACACTCATGTTTGATAGCTCCCTGTGTCTCGCTGGGGCTGGCGCGGGAGTAGTCCTTCGGAGCCCCGAGGGGAGGGAACTAGAGTACACAGCACGGCTCGAGTTCCCCACCACGAACATCACCGAATACGAGGCCTTGCTCCTTGGGTTGCACCTCGCGTGCTCCTTGGGGATTCGACGCCTCCTAGTAAAAGGAGAGTCCCAACTCGTAGTTTGCCAAATGGACAAGTCCTACTTGTGCCATTACACAAACCTGAGCCGCTACTTGCAGGAAGTGCACAAGATGGAGATGCACTTCGACGGCCTAGAGGCCCGGTACATCCCGCGGAGGGACAACGACCGGGCCGACGCCCTGGCTCAGGCAGCCAGTGCCCGGGAACCGCTCCCCAAAGGGGCTTTTTTGGGGATCATCACGAAGCCCTCGGTGGCCTCCCCAGACGTGGACGATGGGCCCTACGTCCCAGAAGTCGCCGAGATCACCTGGGCTTCATCTTGGATGGATCCCCTCATCTCCTTCATCAAGGGGGACGGAGACCCTCCCAACGAGACCGAGGCCAAGCGCCTCCGAGCCAAGACTCGGGCATACCTCCTGCTGGAGGGGAAGCTTTACAAGCAGGGGGCTTCCGCCTTGCTCCGCTGCCTTCCACGGCCGGAAGGGCTCCGGCTTCTCGAGGACATTCACTCTGGAAGTTGCGGGTCTCATCTGGCCTCGCGCGCCATCGTGGCCAAGGCCCTTCGCCAGGGTTTCTATTGGCCCACGGTGATTCGCGACGCGCGAGAGCTTGTCTCCCCGTGCGAGGCCTGCCAGAAGATGGTCAATGGTTCTAACCTCCCCTCTGTAGCGCTACAGACTATCCCCATCACTTGGCCCTTCGCGCGCTGGGAGATGGACCTTCTAGGTCCCTTCCCCCCAGCACCCGGGGGCTACAAGTATGCGGTGGTCGCGGTAGACTACTTTACAAAGTGGGTAGCGGTCGAACCTCTGGCCAGCATCACGTCCCGAGCGGTACAGCAGTTTTTTTGGAAGAATATCGTATGTCGTTTCGGGGTACCCCAAGAAATCACTGCCGATAACGGGACCCAATTCGACTCGGTATATTTTTGAGAATTCTGCGAGAGCTTGGGTCTCACCATCCACTTCGCCTAGGTAGCTCACCCCCAGAGCAACGGGGCCGTCGAAAGGGTCAACGGCGTAATCCTACAGGGGTTATGCCGACGGCTCGAACAAGCCGCCTCCAAACGGGATGCCTGGGCGCAGGAGCTCCCTAGCATCCTCTGTTCCATGCGTACGACCTCGAGTCGGGCGACGGGAAGCACCCTCTTCTCCCTGGTATACGGGGCCGAGGAGGTTCTTCCCCCGGAGATTGGCTTCCGGTCACTGTGGGTGGAGCTCCTAGACGGAGCAACGGCCGCAACATACCAAGCCAACAAAGCAAATCAGCGACTGGAGGTCGACCTCATGGAAGAGGAACGCAACCGAGCGCTCCTCCGCCACGCCATCTACGAGCTCGAAATGGCTCACGAATACAACCAGCGCGTCCGCGAGAAAGCTTTCCGCCTCGGGGACCTCGTCCTCAAGCGCATAACCGACCCCAAGCCCAGGGCAAGCTCTCCCGCAAGTGGGAGGGCCCCTACAGGATCTCAGCAGTCCTGGGCTCGGGGGCTTACAAGCTCTCCAACCATCAAGAGCAGGAGCTGAAGCACACGTGGAACGCACGCTTGCTTTGTAAGTTCTACGTCTAGCCTACAGGCTCGTCCCCTCCCCCGGAACAGTTACGCCGGAGGGGAGGGGGATATTGTACTCACCATTCCCTCCCCCATCGTTGTCTTGCGGGGGGAGGCGTTGTATCTTAACTCCTTATTAATACAACTAGTTTTTCCTCAGCTTTGGCCCACTGTAGGTCCTTACAATACCGTCTCCCACGGAGATGCCCTCCCCGTGAGGATGCCCCCTCCGTGAGGATGCCCTCTCCGTGAGGAAGTGGGCTATCATGACCAAAGAAGTCCCTACAACGGAAGTCCCACTCCCAAAGGGCGGCTTACGATCACCCCTTGTGGACTGAGGGTGTAAGCGGCAACCCGATCCTCCAGGACTGTGGTAACGAGTCAATTTGAGAGACCAGTCCCCCTCAAACACTCAGACCCGTCATCGGGCACATCCTCCTCCGGGAGTCGATTTTCTCCTTAGCGAGACGGAATTCTCGGATATTCTTTCTCGGAGATCTCATTCCCGGCTCCCCGTTTTCACGGCGACCGGAGAGTTTTCTCCCGGAAAAATTATCCGCGGGAATTTTGGAGATTTTCTCCCGGAAAAATTCCCAAAAATCTCGGAGACTGTCTCCCGAAAATTTCATTCCTGGCTCCCCGTTCTCATGGTGACCGGAGGATTTCCTACTGTAATATTCGAAAAATCATTCCTGGAAGTTTTACTCGGACCCCCGTCCTCACGGCGACCGGGAAATTTCTCACCGGAACCGTTGGAAAATTTTTGGGGAATTCTTACCCCGGGCTTTGTCACCTCCACAGCACGTGGACCCACCCTCCAGCCAGCTGGGGAGGGGGGTAACTTGTGCCCAGGGATCGCCATGATCCTGACCATTATTTGAGCATTCACAAAAGAAGTACACAAGCAAACTTAGCTTTATTAAAATATTTAATCGGAGGACATCTTCCCCCTCCGGTGGGCATCGATACATTAAACGCAAGATACAACCCAGAAAGCTCCTACACCTAATAATCCCAGAGGCCCTCTGATAGCTCCCGGGCTAGGTCTCGATACAAGCTTCGTATACGAGATGCTGGGCTTCCCAGAGCAAGTCTTCGGGCCAATATTCATAGCCCGCCGGTGGAAGTATTCGAAGCAGAGGAACCCTCCGTGACCCCGGTTGCGGAGGGGATAGTTCAGCGCGGTGGTTGTCGAAGTTGTCCAAGTGCCACTCCGGAAGCCACCACAACCGGATTGGCTCCTGGGAAACACCCCCACCATGTCCCCCGGAGAAGAGACTTAACAAGATGAAGGCCGCCTGGGCATCCCCCGGGCGACACCCGCCGGAGCTTGGGCGCTCCACCTCCGGAGAGGCTCCACGCAACATTGGGGCGCCACTGAGGTTGCGCTCAAACCTCGGGGGTCTTTGCCCGGGAGTAACCTCCCGGGGCACCTGGTAAATCCAATTCAAAATACTTAGCAAAAATTCATTCTATTGCATCAAAATATTTTTGTGCAAATGTCCGAGGCTTCTTCTAAGAAGCTACCGGGAGCAAAAACCCTAAAACAAAAAAGGGGGGATCTATCTAAAGGCCCGGGGGGAGGCTCATACTTGTTCAATGGCGTCCTCCCCGCGGGAGGCCTCCGCCAGAGCCGTTGCGTCAGCCCTCGGAGGTGCCGGCGCTAGGAATCGCACCCGAACAATCCGGTCGTAGAAGCCACTGGCGAACTGCTCCACTTCTCACCGGAATGGCTCGAAAAACTCGGGAAAGCTTTGGGGGATCCGACCCTCGATCGCCCGGGCGCTGACCCCCCGGTGCTCCACAAGCCCCGCCGCGCCAGCCACCACCGGGATCACCCAGCCCCGTTGTGGGACCCTCATTTGTGGAATCCGGTGGCAACCTCCCAGGTGGGTTGCACTCAGAACGGTACATTGCAAGCTCACAACAACAAGATGCATTATATAACAATGCAAGTAAATAAAAGAAGTGCTGATCACAAGGACCGACATTACAATGACATAGCGCCAAAATGACGCAATTTAGTGTTGATACAAAATTAAGGAGTTTTCTTCGACACAAAGGTCGACACTGAATAAAACAACAACAACAAGCAAAAGGACTTCAACGATCTTCATCTTGAACTGTAGCGGTATTGCGTGGGCTTTCTCCACATCGGACTCAACTTGGTAAGTGACCCTCTAGTAAGCGGGATCTTCTGGAGCGGTTTCTTCTTCTTCCATGTTGGGTTCAAGACCGTAGGACTCGGGATCAATGAATCCTTCCTCTAAATTTTTGTTTGCAAAAGCAAGGGTGAGCACATTGTCCACATAGTGCTCAACAAGTCCCAAGTAAGAATGCAGGTACATAGATGAGGGGGAAATTTCCAAAAGATGGGCTCATTGGTTTATAGATAAGAATAGATTTTCACTCTTAATTTTGAAGAAGAGATTTTGTTTTCAAAAGCGAGACTTTCAAAATCCTAAACTAGATTTTCATAAAATGTTATGTGTGGCGGTCTTCCATGAGTCACCACTTTAATCAGTATTATGAAAAACTTTCCCAAAAGCTACTTGTGCTGCATCGACGTGGATAGAATCCACCGTGCACAGACTCCATGACCTGGGAGCTCATAGTATCATATACTGTTTATAACTTTGCAAAGGTGTACCACTTTAATCCACCGATCACTCAGCTTTCAAGTCGGTACCTCTCCATGCGACTTTTACGCATGTGACAAGGCCGAGATGACACAACAGTTTACAATCCTAGCATTAACAATCTCCTGCCCGGTAAATAGACATTCCAGTCCTCATTACCGTTGTGGGTACTCCCAACAACCAATTCTTCCTAGCCTTGGCCTATGGTCCCGTGAGACACATAGCCTGTGGATTCAGTCGCGCACGACTAAAAATCCAAGCGTTGGGCACCTTCTGTCGCACCCCGAAATTGGGACAACGACTACTCCTGTAGAGACCTAGCTCGCTGCAGCTAGTCCCATTCTTACAAACCTTTGACTTCCCAGGATGAGTCAAACACAGGAGTATATTACATTGCAACAGAGTACTCACAAAATATTAAGCAGTGTGGCCTGCTGGCCTTAATATTACATAAAGGATTACAATGCCTACAAGGCATTCAGGGTTTAGCAAAATATTTAACTACGCAGCAGAAGATAGGTGACCCTCCCACAAAAGAAGTTGATGGCAGAACAACACACTTCAGTGTTCTGGCGGAACTGGTTCTCCTCCTTCTGGATCCACGAAGTACTCCATGCCATCATCTTGACCAAGGTAGGCTCCATCTATTGAGTTGAATGTTGCAAGGGTGAGCACTTACGTACTCAGCAAGTCATAGGTAAGAGTAGATACATATAGTAGTGATGATATGAACCTAGACTAGTCAAGAATTATGGATATTTGTAAAATAATCTTTTCCTTTCTCATCTCATCTTATGGCAGCACTTTTCATAATATAACATCATCATTCATGTTCACTAGATTATAGCACTACCGCGACACATCGACACACGACAGCCCACGGCAGCACTCCTTATCATGACAACACATGTCATTTGGGTAATCTTGATTAAACATATTTTATTTAGAAAATAGTACTTGTGTCACATCCCGTGGATTTAATCCACCGCAGCAGACTCCTATAAACCCGGAAGCTCGGAGTATTTGAATACGTTTTTAACTCTGCAGAGAGGTACCAATTTACCCGCAAGATATTCCACTTTCAAACCTTTCCTATCATAACAAAATGATTGGACCCCTGACTCACTTCATACTGTGAGCGGCAAGGTGGAGATAACAAGAACTTTGGTTATGCATCACTTACAATTCACCCCCGACCCTGTGGCTCTCAGCGAGACACAGTTGTGGCAGGTTGTATCCAAACCTCCACCCCTTTGCTTATTCCCATTACTGGGTCAGCGTGCTTGATCACCTTCAGTGATATGTGTGGGAGCCGCGCTCCGTGTTTATCGTGCATCACTACACATCTCATGCAGGGGTTTCATGTGCGATCCACATAATTACTTGTTCAGGCCTGTCCCATACCAGGCTTGCGGTTAGCACGTTGTTCATGCCACTAGACGCACAACACAAGGTTCTAGTCCTTATATGCCAGTGACCAGACCATCCACAACCCTGCACCTTCAGTGCCTGCATATCCTTTGCAGTCTAGCACCTCCAGTGCTACAGCCATCCATACCATTTTTCTGGTCACGGCTAGGGGTTTTATTTCATGAATATAAGTATATAGATACATATAATAGTTCATGGCTCAAAACTTGTTTATTTCACATTTCACAGATAACCAGTCTAGTACTGCCAATTCATAAATCAACCATTCTCAATATTTCACATGCAATATTGCCTATATTCAAGGTTATGTTTTAGCAACATTTAAAATATAGGTTCAAGATGACCAAGGATATGACTTGCCTTCCGCGTCGTAAAATACAGCAGTCGATGACGGGTCAACAGCAAAATCTTCAAAATCAGCTTCTGAATCTGCTCGACGACAAACAACACACAATGATTACTTATAATATTTAAAATGTTTTATGACTTATATGCAGAAATGCTCAACAAGAATGATTGAACTATATTGGAGATAATTTGAACTGCAAACTGAACTGAGTCGAGATTCTAGAGTTTCAAGGAATTTGGGCTAAGGATGGTGATTAGATAATCTTAGGGTTTCAGGATTACAATAGGGATAACAATTCTGTGGCTGGTTTAATCAAAACAGTGAATGTCAACAGATCGACATTCGGATCAAGGCTTGGACATAGCTTTAAGAAAAGCTAGAGTGCTTATCTCAAGTTGTGGTAGTAGAAGAAAATGTAGATCACAACTCTACAAATTCAGTGGACAAAGTGGATTTCAAATTACACAACCAGAAGTGGGTAAACAAGGTCAATGCCACTGGCTGACAAGCTCTGGCATAGAGCTGACAATGCCAAAAACTAGGGCTTAGCATAACTTTTGATTTGGAGCTCCAAATGATGCACCACTTTGTCTGGGAGGTAGGCATTGATCACAGGAACAATTAAGTCAACAGGATCTAGGGCAGGAAATGGCTGGAAAGCAAGAAATTTGATGATGAACAGAGATGAACTGGCTGCACTGGAGCAGTTCTGAACAAAAACTTGGCAAAGCTATATCTTTTGATCTAGGCTGATCTAGGTGTCGGGCTAGAAGACAAAAATGCTCAGGAGGCTAAGGCACATCTAAAAGACAAGGTGATTTGGGCTGAAACGGCTGGGAACACTTTTCTGGTGATCGGCGCCGGAGAAGAAACACTGCCAATTGGGGGTTTCTGCTACAGGCCAAAAGAACTTAATTCCTTGCTTGGAGAGCATCTAGGAGGTATAAGAAAGCTTCTGGTACAATTAGATTGGCCGGAGGATCACTGGAGAAGCCTGGTGATGATCGCCGTTTTCTGGTGAAGCTCGGTTTAGGAAAAAGCTTCGATTCTTGCTTAATTGGGGATTCTAAGCTTATAGGCTTGCTTTAAATAACTCACTGATCAATTTTGTTTACAGAAATGAAAACTAATTCGAATTGAATCGGGCTGCATTGCCGGAACAGGGCATTTAGCAATTCCGGTGATCGCCGGCGTTAGGGGTCACCGGTGAGCAATTAAATAGTACTACACAGAGAGGATAAGTAGAGGAACTCACTGATGGATTCAATTTGAAGATTGGTACAACGGATGAAGCTGGCACCGTGAGCCTCCTCGACGGCTCGCCGGAGAAGAAAACGAAAACAGAAATTCCAGGACTTGGCTGATTTCTGGTGAAGTGTGGAGAAGCTGCTGTACACAGGAGCGTTTAAATAGACCAGGCGAAGATTGCGAAGAGGGGACAATGAAGTAATTGGCTGCTGTGATGAGATTGATTGCGTGCTGGAGCAGTAGCGGCGAAGAAACAGCAAGAGCGGTGATGCGACGGCGACAAGCTTTCAGCTGATCACAATGTCGCCTCATCGGGACCTGGCAAAGCTTGTAGTAAGCGGTGGCGACAACCACTGGCGTGGCATGGCGACGTGGCGAGGGGTTGCTGACAAAAAGCTGTTGATCGCGCGCGGGAGCAAGCACTGGTCGTCGACGTAGCAGCAACCTTGCCACGGCACTGGCTAGAGCGAGGACACATGCGCACTGGCATGCACGGTCACAAGTGCGGCGAAGCTTGGCCGGCGGCGAGCGTGCACGGCGCAAGAAAACCATGGTGAGCCCTGGTCGTGCGCACAGTAAACGGCCTGGTCGAAAATGGACTGAACTGCAGTTTCAATTCTTTGAGTTTTGGACTGAAATGCAAATCTGGAATTCTGGAAGGTTTAGACTGAAATTGATTTCACTAAACTGGTAGATTATATTCAACAGGATATTTGGCAAAGGTAATTGATAAGGTTTGGCACATCTGAATAGTTTTTTATACAAACTGAAAATAGGGTAATTTAGGGTAAAGTAGGATTTGAGTTTTGTCGATTTCGAATTCTGGCATTTAGGGTTTGATTTTGATATCTGCACAGAAGAGAAACTTGTGGCAAATAGCATTTTGAGAAGATTTGCCGAAGAGATTTTGAGTTTGAAATTAATCTGGAGATTTTAGCCTTTTTGGGTTTTCAGATATCAGATAAGGACTAATTTGCGATAACTCTTGGACTGATTTGTGAAAAGAGTCTAGATGATGAAATCTGGCTGTCAACTTTTTAGATTAAGGTATTGACATACCCATGATCATATTCCAGGAATGGTCTGGTCTGAACTTGGTCAAGATTTTGATTAAATCTGGATTTCTGAAACTTAGGGTATTTAGGTAATATAGGATATTCTGTTTTCGAAGACAGAATGGAGTTGATAATTCTAGGAGTTAGAGATAGAATTGGATCTGGGTTCTGAAGGCTTTTAAGTTCAGAGTAACTGATAGATCACATCTGAACAATCTGATCTTGATTTGAGGTCACAGGATAGATTTTGGAGATTTTAGGGCTTGAGATAGATACTGATCTGGCTATTACTACAGATACATGCATGCATGCTATTGATGAAAAAGGAAGTTTTCACCCCTAACTCAGGGTGTTACACCTTCCTTCTTACACCTTATCCTCTCCTTATTTTTCTGATCTCACATCACTCATGGCCCTCTGTGGCCCACCAGTTTCCTCTCGAGAAACCGGACCGACAACCATTGCAGGGAAAAGCCAATACTGAGAAAGCTACTATGTCGTGCCCACCCCAAACTGGGCAAGTGGTTGGTACGTTTTTTATGCCGCATAGAAGTACAACACAAGATTCTTGTCCTTATGAATTTTTAGTGAGGAGTCTTTCACATTCCCTATGTGCACACAGCACCAACCAACCAAACCATCCTCACTATTGATTCCAATCACATTTTCTTTCACTAATGGGTTTTGAACATACTTTCCACACATGTGACCATTTAACATTTGACATATAATCTTGAGCATAAGCATAGCCTAAGCATGATATCCTAGGGTGACAAGGGTGCATGGGTATTCAATCACAAAAGGGGTTCACAATTATTTGGGTCATATCTAACCACTTTATTTGAACATAACTTCTCATTTGAATGTAAGGCATGCATATACTTGAAAATATCTAACATACTTCATTTCAAAATATTAGGCGAGACATGATCAAGGGATTGAGACTTGCCTTGCAGTGAGGGGTCTAGTTGCTCAGACGATTCTTAGAAGTCTTCTGTTGACTCTTCTGCTCCTTGCTCTACTTCCGCACACAACAATGAGGCAAATCAACACATCGCACCACAGATACATACAGAAAATAGTTTCTAAAGGAAATGATAAGTAACATATAACATGCATGCAGGGGACATGCTCTGGGCAAGGTTACTCAGTGCTGCTCGAAGGGATATGTTCAAAGAGGTCGAACGTCGAAGGGTCGACATTCGGTTCATGGCTAGGCATAGCCTTAGGTCAGCTCTAGGTGGGTTTTCTGAAGATGTGATAGTAGAGAAAGTTGTAGAACATTTCTCCAAGAACTTAGTGGACAAAGTGGCATTTCAATTGCTCAACCAGAAGGGTCAAACAAGGCTAATTCCAGTGGCTGACATGCACTGACACTGCACTAACACTGTCAAAAACAAGGGCAGAGAGGTAAATCTGGTTCTGGGCCTCAAACATTTCGCCAACTATGTCTAGGAGGTAGGCGAAAATGCCAGGGACACAATGGCGGTGGTTCAGGGGCTGAGGCAGCCGGATGACGACGAACGGCGGCAATGAACTACAGAGGTGACACGCACAGGCACAGTTCTGGACAAGAACTTGGCAAGAGCCTAACTTCCAATCTGGGTAGATCTAGAGGTCGGGCTTGTGGAATGAAGTGCTCAGGGGGCTGAGACCTAGCTAAGAGACAAGGTGGTGATGGCTAGATCGGCCGGGGACAAATTCCGGCGGCCAGCGCTGGAGAAGAAGGCACTGGATTTTGGGGGTTTTTGACACAAGGCGATTGAAGTCAAGTCCTTGGTTGGAGAGTGAGAGGGGGACAAGGGGAAGCTACGGACATGGCCAATTTGACCGGAGGGTCACCGGCGTGGCCTGGCAACGCGAGCCAGATCCCGGTGGCACTTAGATTTGGGGAAAGCTTTGATTTGAGGCTAAATTTGAAATCCAAGCTTACAGGCCTGCTAGGGAGACTCTTCTAGTCATCAGCTCTCATAGAAAGGTGAGCTAATTCGGGCTAAAACACACGGCATTGCCGGAATAGCGGTTTTAGGGAGTTCTGGAGATCACCGGCAACAGGGTCCGCCGGGATGAAATTAAACGCTACGGCACAGAGAGGAGGGCGAGAGGGACTCACCGGCGTGATCGATTTGGGGTCTGGTGTAGCTGAACGGGCTGGCACCATGCTCCTCTCCGTTGGCTTGCTGGAGACGAAGAAGAAACGCGAGAGCTGAAACTTTGTGGCTGCTGGAGTGGTGTGAAGAAGCTCTAGGCCAGGGGGAGGGCTTAAACAGGTAGTGGCTGGGGCTCTCGAGAATTGAAGCGGATCGAGTGGGATATGCGTGACTGGTGCCGGAGGCAGGATCGAGACAGCGTGCACGGCGTTGGGACGCGGCAGCGACTCTGCCAGGGGAGAAGATCACACCAAATCTGGCTGGAGCAGGGCGACGGGGTGGCTGGCTTCGGCATGGCGGCGAAGTGGCAAAAAGTTTCTGGCAATAGCAGGCACGCGCGCGCACAGAACGAACAGTGCTGCTGCAGCGGCTCCACGGTGGCCAACCAAACACGCACACGTGGTGGCGATCCTCAGGCGAAGCTGGCAACGGCGGGGTTTCACCGGCGGCTGCGAATCACGGTGAGCGGCACCGGTCGCGGTCAAAACGGTGCTGGCCTGGTCGTGGTCGAATGACCTGGTCGAAACGGCTGCTAGCCGAGCCTTGGTCGAAAGTTCACGGCCTGGTTGAAACAAGGGGCTGAAAAAGAAGTCTTGGGCTGACCTGTAATTTCTGGAACTTGTTTCTTGGACTGAAATGTAAATCTAGAGATATACTTGGTTTCGGCTGAAAATGATTTTGCCAAATGGGTTTACTAAATTCAGCAATCAGGTATACAAGGATAAAAGACATAATTAAGTGTCTTTGATCAGGTTTTAAGCAAAATGAAAATAGAGGGATTAGGGTAATTGGGGTTTGAATTTTGGAGAGGCTGAAAACTGAAGTTTAGGATGAGATTTTGAGATTTTGCCTGAAGATGATTATATTTAGAATAGCGATTGGGAGACATTCCCTAAATTAGATCAAGGTTTGGAGCTGATTTGTGGCTTTTTGCCTTTTCAAGCTTCTGAGAAAAATCAGAAAAGGATCAATCTGTAACACTTTTGGACTAAATGTGAAAATGGTCTGAAAGGTGGAGTTTAGCTGCCAACTTTTTAAATTAAGGTAGTGGCGTACCTAAGATAATGATTCTGAGATAAGAGATCAAAAATGGGGTTGAGACATCCGAGAATCCAATGAATATATGCTGACTGACAAGCTAAAGAGGTAGCAATAATTGGGATGTTACACCCGTACCCGGGCATTGGCAGCCTCTAGGATCACGGAGACTTGTGCGTTAAGAAAACACACAGCCTCCGCGAGCGTTGCCGGCGCCGCCTCGGAGCTGCCCCGGGCCAAGGCTCACCCCGAGCCCTTCAAGGGCCAAGCGGACGGAGCAGCCCGCGTCGGTCACCGCCCGAACGCTGGAGCCCGCGAACTCCCGGAGGGCATCCTCCTTGGCCTTCGCCTCCCTCCGGAGCCGGTCGTTGGCGTTCTCGGAGGCGTGGAGTTGGGCCTGAACTCGGGCAACCTCCCGGAGCCCACCAATTCGGTCCTCCAAAAAGGCGGAAGCCTTCCCCTCTGCCTCCTTCAGCACCTTGTCAAAGCGTGCCTCAATGCCCCAGGCGATGGCCGCCCCCTACGAACGTGAGAGTTAGTCAAAACACGAGAGGCGGAATCCTAGAAAAAACCAACCACCTATTCGAGAACGAACCTGGATGTGGAGCGACTGCAGCTCCCCATAGTGTTCACGGAGCGTCCCTTGCGAGACGTAATCCTTGACCTTCTGGGTCTGGAGTGTTGGATCTAGGTAGATCTTAGTATCTAGGTTTTGATGATTAATGATATTTTGGATAAATCCATGGTGATTAAAGTTAATCTGAAGATGTCAGTTTTGATGATCAAATGACAAATTAGATTTAGCACAAGTGAATTGAATTGATTATCGGTAAACCCTGAATTGGATGTTTCCTCAGTTGCGGGTTTGATATTGATGCATATGTAGAGGGGGAGCTCGGTGGTTGCATCAAGCTTGCGCAAATTGATTGATCAAGATGTTATATGACAAACCCAAAAGGTTGATGACTCTGTGTTCTGGATTTGATATCTCTATGTATGATTGAGAGAGAGCTCATGATGTTAGTCATCCATATTGATTGATATTATAACTTGAGTAGTATGGATCGTGTGCGCATTTCTTGTATCATATATGTAACACCCTGAGTTAGGGGTGAAAATTTCCTTTTTCATCAATAGCATGCATGCATGTATCTGTAGTAATAGCCAGATCAGTATCTTTCTCAAGCCCTAAAATCTCCAAAATCTATCCTGTGACCTCAAATCAAGATCAGATTGTTCAGATGTGATCTATCAGTTACTTTGAACTTAAAAGTCTTCAGAACCTAGACCCAATTCTATCTCTAACTCTCAGAATTATCAATTTCTTCTGTTTTCGAAAACATAAATACCTTATATTACCCAAATACCCTAAGTTTCATAAGTGCAGATTTAATCAAAATCTTGACCAAGTTCAGACTAGATTATTCCTGGAATATAATCATGGGTATGTCAATACCTTAATCTAAAAAGTTGACAGCCAGATTCTACCATCTGGACTCTTTTCACAAATCAGTCCAAGAGTTATCGCAAATTAGTCCTTATCTGTTATCTGAAAATCCAAAAAGGCTAAAATCTCCAGATTAGCTCCAAATTCAGAATTTCTTTGGCAAATCTTCTCGAAATGCTATTTGCCACAAGTTTCCCTTCTGTGTTGATATCAAAATCGAACCCTAAATGCCAGAATTCAAAATCGACAAAACTCAAATCCTAATTTACCCTAAATTACCCTATTTTCAATTGTATCAAAAGCTATCCAAATGTGCCAAGTTTTATTTTCAATCCCTGCCAAATCATCTGTGGAATAAAGATTACCAAAACAGCAGAACCAATTTCAGTTTAAATCTCCCAAAATTCCAGATTTACATTTCAGTCCAAATCAAGAATTGGAAATTGCAAATGAACCCAGATTCGACCAGGCTAGCTACTGTGCGCACGACCAGGGACCACCGTGCTTGTGCGCCATGGTTGCTTGCCGCCGGTGATGCTTCGCCGCACTTGTGACCGTGCATGCCAGTACGCACGTGTCCTCGCCTCAGCCGTCATCGTGGCAGCGTCGTTGCTACGTCGACGACAGCACCGCCCTCGTGCGCGACCAGCAGCAGAAACACCAGGCTTTTGTCAGTTGCTTTTGCGCCGTGCCAGTTGTTGTCGCCACCGTGTGCTCTAGCGTTGCAAAGTCCCGATGAACCAACGAGGTGATCAGCTACAGACTTGTCGCCGTCGCATCACCGTTCTTCGCTGTGTCTTCGCCGCTGTTGCTCCAGCACGCAACCAATCGCATCACCAGCTGCCAAATCAATTCACTGCTCCCTCCTTGCAAGCTTCGCCTGCCTATTTAAACTCTATTCTGTGCAGCAGCTTCTCCACACTTCACCAGAAACCAGCCAAGTTCCAGAAATTGCTGTTTTCGTTTTCTTCTCCGGCGAGCCGTCGAGGAGGCTCACGGTGCCAGCGCTCTACACTTAATTTCCTGCCAAATTAACAACATCAGTGAGTTCCCCTACTCATCCTCTCTGTGTGGTACCATTTAATTGTTCTCCGATGATCCCTAACGCCGGCGATCGCCGGAAATGGCTGAAAGTCGAAGATGCCCTGTTCCGGCAATGCTGGCCAATCTACTTCGAATTAGCCCTCGATCCTGTAAACAAAATTGATCAGTGGGTTATTTCAAGCAAGCCTGTGTATTTAGATTTCCAGTTTGAGCAAGAATCAAAGTTTTCCCCTAACCTGAGCTTCACCAGAAACCGGCGATCGTCGCAAGGCTTCTCCGGTGATCCTACGGTCAATTTGATGTTACCAGAAGCTTTCTTTTACCTCCTAGATGCTCTCAAAGCAAGGAATTAAGTTCTCTCGGCCTGTAGCAGAAACCCCCAACTGGCAGTGTCTCTTCTCCGGCGCCGATGATCGGAAAATTGTTTCCGGCCGTTTCAGCTCAAATCACTTTGTCCACTGTGTGTGCCTTAACTTCCTGAACATTTTTGTCTTCTAGCCCGACACCTAGATCGGCCTAGATTGGAAGTTACAGCTATGCCAAGATCTTGTCCAGAACTGATCTAGTGCAGCCAGTTCATCTCAGTTCATCATCAAATTTATTGGTTTCCAGCCATTTCCTGCCCTAGATCCTGTTAACTTAATTGTTCCTGTTAGCAATGCCTACCTCCCAGACAAAGTGGTGCATCATTTGGAGCTCCAGATCAAAAGTTATGCTAAGCCCTAGTTTTTGGCATTGTCAGCTCTATGCCAGAGCTTGTCAGCCAGTGGCATTGGCCTTGTTTACCCACTTCTGGTTGTGTAATTTGAAATCCACTTTGTCCACTGAATTTGTAGAGTTGTGATCTACATTTTCTTCTACTACCACAGCCTGAGATAAGCACTCTAGCTTTTCTTAAAGCTATGTCCAAGCTTTGATCCGAATGTCGATCTGTTGACATTCGCTGTTTTGATTAAACCAGCCACAAAATTGTTATCCCTATTGCAAACCTGAAACCCTAAGATTATCTAATCACCATCCTTAGCCCAAATTCCTTGAAACCCTAGAATCTCGACTCAGTTCAGTTTGCAGCTATCTCCAGTATAGTTCAATCATTCTTGTTAAGCATTTCTGCATATAAGTCTTAAAACATTTAATATTATAAGTAATTATTGTGTGTTTGTTTGTCGTCGAGCAGATTCAGAAGCTGACTTTGAAGATTTTGCTGTTGACCCATCATCGACTGCTGTATTTTACGACGCGGAAGGCAAGTCATATCTTTGGTCATCTTGAACCTATATTTTAAATGTTGCTATAATATAACCTTGAATATAGGCAATATTGCATGTGAAAGATTGAGAATGGTTGATTTATGAATTGGCAGTACTAGACTGGTTATCTGTGAAATGTGAAATAAACAAGTTTTGTGCCATGAACTATTATATGTATTTATACTTATATTCATGAAATAAAACCCCTAGCCGTGACCAGAAAAATGGTATGGGTGGCTGTAGCACTGGAGGTGCTAGACTGCAAAGGAATGCAGGCACTGAAGGTGCAGGGTTGTGGATGGTCTGGTCACTGGCATATAAGGACTAGAACCTTGTGTTGTGCGTCTAGTGGCATGAACAACGTGCTAACCGCAAGCCTGGTATGGGACAGGCCTGAACAAGTAATTATGTGGATCGCACATGAAACCCCTGCATGAGATGTGTTGTGATGCACGATAAACACGGAGCGCGGCTCCCACACATATCACTGAAGGTGATCAAGCACGCTGACCCAGTAATGGGAATAAGCAAAGGGGTGGAGGTTTGGATACAACCTGCCACAACTGTGCCTCGCTGAGAGCCACAGGGTCGGGGGTGAATTGTGAGTAAAACATAACAAAAGTTCTTGTTATTTCCACCTTGCCGCTCACAGTATGAAGTGAGTCAGGGGTCCAATCATTTTGATAGGAAAGGTTTGAAAGTGGAATATCTTGCGGGTAAATTGGTACCTCTCTGCAAAGTTAAAAACGTATTCGAATACTCCGAGCTCCCGGGTTTTATAGGAGTCTGCTGCGGTGGATTAAATCCACGGGGTGTGACACAAGTACTATTTTCTAAATAAAATATGTTTAAATCAAGATTACCCAAATGACATGTGTTGTCATGATAAGGAGTGCTGCCGTGGGCTGTCGTGTGTCGACGTGTCGTGGTAGTGCTATAATCTAGTGAACATGAATGATGATGTTATATTATGAAAAAGTGCTGCCATAAGATGAGATGAGAAAGGAAAAGATTATTTTACAAATATCCATAATTCTTGACTAGTCTAGGTTCATATCATCACTACTATATGTATCTACTCTTACCTATGACTTGCTGAGTACGTAAGTGCTCACGCTTGCAACATTCAACTCAATAGATGGAGCCTATTTTGATCAAGATGATGGCACGGAGTATTACGTGGATCCAGAAGGAGGAGAATCAGTTCCGCCAGAACCCTGAAGTGTGTTGTTCTGCCGTCAACTTCTTTTGTGGGAGGGTCACCTATCTTCTGCTGCGTAGTTAAATATTTTGCTAAACCCTGAATGCCTTGTAGGCATTGTAATCCTCTTTATGTAATATTAAGGCCAGCAGGCCACACTGCTTATTATTTTGTGAGTACTCTGTTGCAATGTAATATACTCCTGTGTTTGACTTATCCTGGGAAGTCAAAGGTTTGTAGTTTGGGACTAGCTGCAGCGAGCTAGGTCTCTACAGGAGTAGTCGTTGTCCCAGTCTCGGGGCGCGAAAATATATGGATCTATATGATTGTGAGATTCATCCATTACTCATTTGTTGTTCATTGAAATTGGTTTAGTCATTTCACCAAAGAAAGAAATTGTTGAATGAACTCCTGTGTGGAGTGATTTATCTGGTGGTGATTAATGACGAACTGCAAATGAGACTAACGTTTGTGCATTGAGTGTATATGTTCTAGTCTCAGAATAGTTGCAGGATGAAAACAAGCAAGGGCGTGAAGAGGATGAAGACGATATGAGACATCCCGAGCAAGGTCAAACTTAGCGAGGACGAGCTTTGCGAAGACAGGCATCGAGATGTCGAGCTTCGCGTGGTCAAGCTTAATGAGATCGAGCTTTGCGATGACGAGCGTCGAGCGATCGAGCTTTGCGAGGTCAAACTTCACCTAAGGTAAAATCCAAAATTAAGGATTATTTTCTTAGGGTTTTACTGGTCTTGGTGTTTGGAGATAGACCTGGTTGATAGGTTTCTTTTTACTAGTTTGACCGTACTATTAAGAGGGGTCGGAAACTAGTAGCTTGAATCTATCTAGTGCGGAAGCTCAGATGCATTCATATCATCTTGCACTAGTGTCTTGCATTGCTAGTGAGTCTAAGTGTAGTTCATGTGCATTAGATTAAATGTTTTGAAAACTGCACTTAGTTGTGATCGCCAGCTGTTTAAATTGGTTTATTTATCTAGAGCTGGTCGTGGTCATATTTGCATATTCTGATCGTATCAGCGTTGATACGTGGTCGTGGTCGTGTCGCTTGTTTGCCGGCTTTCTGTTTAGGGTTTGGGCGTGGTCGTAGGAGTTCGGACTGGTCGTACCAGTCTTCGACTTGCTTGCGTACGCTCGACCAAACCCTATCGACCACATGTTTTCGATCGGATGTCAAGACATGTGTGGTCGTGGTCGTTGCTAAGTGACACAAATCACATCCGCGAGAAAACGGCAAATCCGTATGTGCAACCCTAGTGAGATATCCTTCGTGGATATAGAAGCGAGGCTCCGAGAGAGCGCTTCAACGAGGAGTAGGGGAGACCGGGCGAGTCTCCGAGACCTCGGTAAAAATATTGTATCAATTGCGTATTTCATACTTGCTTTATATTTATCTTGACACAATTGCTAAATTCATCATTCTTGCCTGTCATATTGAATAGTTCATTTAGTTGAATGCAACAAATTGTTTAAATTGCCTTTAAGCCTCATTGTATAATTTAACTCAAACAATTATCGTGATTAAAATTACTTAGCGGGGAAGAAAATTTAAAAGCCTCCTAATCACCCCCCCTCTAGTCGGCATCCTCGATCTTACATGGAGCCCCTCCGCTAACCGAAAGACCTCCCCCGCGGACAGCAGGGGGGTCTCCCTCCCAGCAACTCCGGATCCATCAGCACCGGTGGGCCCCCTCACGAAGATCGCAGGGGTGATTTGGACCGGAGTGGCGGTGGCTGGAGTCCTTGTTGCCGAGGAGGTGTCCGAGGAAGAGGCCGACGAGCTCTCTGAGGTGGTCCCCCCCGGGGCCGAATGAGGAGCCCTTTCCCCTTTTCAGTCCGCGGGGCCCCCGGGACCTCCGTTTCCGTGGGGACCTCGTAGACCGAGGGGCTCCCCCCTCATCTACCGGCCATTCGACGCACGGAGGGGAAGGCTCCGCAAATCGAACCTCCAGTCTCTCCGGCTTCGGTGGCGCCGGGGCCGCTGGGAGAGTGTCACGTCTGCCACGACAGTGACATCACCTGTGAGGAGCCCAGCTCGGTGCAGCTGGTCCCCTAACCACTTGACTTCCCAGGATGAGTCAATCACAGGATTACATTGCAGCAGCAAAATAGTACAATAGTCATAAATGTATGGCCATCAGGCCTTAGTACAAAACGAGGTACAGTGCCTTACAAGGCACAAGGGTCTAACAAAATAACACATCTAGACGGCGGAAGCTAGGCCCAAAAGCAAACCACAGGAAACAGAGGTTGACAGCAAGACAGCACCACATCAGGGCTCCGGAGGAAACTGCTCATCATCTCCTGGGTCCGCAGCATCTTCAGGGTATCCTCCAAGGTCGTAGAACGCTCCATCTATTGATGAGTTGTTGCAAGGGTGAGTACTTACGTACTCAGCAAGTCATAGGGAAGGTAGAGATACATATATATATATATATGACATGAACCTATGCTATTGGGGAAAGAGTGAAAGGTTTTTCCCAAAATACATTTCTTTCTCAATTCTTACTCAACTTCTGATCATACCCATGGCAGTAAATAAATCATATTGATGGTTATACATACATCCCATATCCAAGGCGATATGACCTCATATCACATTATTTTTATTCAAGCATTTCAATCTCATACTCATAACAGTATTTCGTATACTTTAGGGCATAAATCCACATGCCTCTTAGTTATTACATGTTTACTAGATTATGGTATTACCGCGACACGTCAACACATGACAGTCCACGGCAACGCCCCTTATCGTGACAACACATGCCACTTGGGTAATCTTGAGCTAACAAATTTTAGTTTATAAAACAATACTTGTGTCACACCCCATGGATTTAATCCACCGCGGCATACTCCTAAAACTCGGGAGCACGAAGTATTCGAATACATTTTTAAACTCTGCAGAGATGTACCTCTTTTTGAATCCACTTTTTCACTCGACTTCCAAGTCGGGCCAACTCCATGCGACTTATACGCATGTGACAAGGCCGAGATCACACAACGTTTTTGCAGCCTAGTATTAACAGTATCCCTGCCCGGTAAATGGACAATACAGTCCCAAGTACCGTTGTGGGTCCTCCCCACTGCCTTACTTCCTAGCCTGGGTCTATGTTCCCGCAAGACACATGACCTCTTTTGATTACAGTCGCGCACGACGTAATCTGGCGAAGGGCGTCTTCCTTCTTTACACCTTATCCTCTCATAATTTTTCTGATCTCACATCACTCATGGACGAACTGCGTCCCACCAGTTTCCACGCGAGAAACCGGATCGACAAGCCATGCAGGGAACTGATAATACTAAGAAAGCTACTAGGTTGCGCCTGTCCCATACCAGGTAAGTGGTTGGTACGATTTTCATGCCACTAGATGCATAACACAAGGTTCTAGTCCTTACATGCCAGTGACCAGATCATACCACAAACCATGCACCTTCAGTGCCTGCACATTCAGTGCAGCCAAGCACCTCCAGTGCTACCACCATTCCATACCAAAATACTGGTCACGGCTAGGGGTTCTATTTCATGAATATAATGTACATGTTTATACTTTTATTAGTTCGTGGCTTACTATCTTATCAAGTTCACATTTCTCAAGTATTCAATCAATCACTGCCATAATATCATTGATCTCAACACATGCAATATTAACGAGATATCTACTCATGGAATAGCATAGCAATTCATAAAATATGGGTTTCAATATGATCAAAGTATGACTTGCCTTCCGCGTCGTAAGTATCAGCAGTCGATGACGGTTCAGCGACAAGATCTTCAACCCCGGACTCTTGCTCTGAATAAGATCAAACAAGCAAACAGGCATTACAATCAATTCTATTCTTACTAATCTACTACATGCAAGGATGCAAGGAGAAAATACTCTGGTGATACAAGGTTTGAAAGCGATTTGGGTTTAATTATGGAAACCAGGGTTAAAATTAGCTGTTAAGGTTTACAAGGTTCCAAAATATCAGGGTAATATCAAGGTGGTGGCTGGTTCGCCCAAAAACAGCGAATGTCTTTAGGTTGGCATTCGGTTCAAGGCATCGACATAAGGTCGATGGGTGATAGAGGGCTCAACTCAAGTTGTGACAGTAGAGAAAAGTGTAGATCACAACATCAGGAGTCTAAGGGACAAAGTTATTTTCAAAGTGCATGGCTGGAAGTGGGTGAAAAGGCTCAATGCCACTGGCTGACATAGCCTGGCATAGTCTTGACACGGCCAGAAACTAGGGTTAGCCATATCTTTTGACTCAGGGCTCCAAATGATGCACCACTTTGTCTGGTGGTTAGGCATTTGTAACAGGAACAAATGTCTCAACAGGATCTAGGGCAGGAGATGGCCGGAAAGTGATGAAAACCGGCGAAGAACACGGTGGCCGAGCTGTTCTCAACAGTTTCTGGACAAAACCTTGGCATGGTGATATCTCTTCATCTGGGCCGATCCAGGTGTCGAGATAGAAGGCAAAAATACTCCTGGGGTCGAGGCACATCTACTAGACAAGGTGGTTGGGGTTGAAACGGCCGGAAACAAAATCCGGCGACCGGAGCTACGGGAGAAGACACAAAATTTGGGCATTTCTGTTCTAGGGCAAATAAACTTAATTCCTTGCTTGAGGATGGTCTCTGGGGCATAAGTAAGCTAGGTGTGAAGCTAGATTGGCTGGGGAAACACCAGAGAAGCTTAACAGCGAGCTCCAGTTCACATGCAAGGTGCAAAGTTGGGGATTTTCATATTTTAGCAAATTCTTCGATTCTGGTTGCTTAGACGTGTTCTAATCAGTCCACTGATCATGTTTGATTACAGGCTCGAGAGCTAATTTGACTTGGTTAAGGATTAATTGCTCGCCGGAGTTGCTGGAGAGAAACAGAAATTGCCGGCGACTGGAGAGGTTTGAAGTCAATTACATGCTCGAGTATGATGAGGGAGGTAAGAGGAGCTTACTGAAGTAGCTGGAATCGAGGAGGAAGCAGTGTAGAGGCTTGGCACCGTGAGCCTCTTCTCGAGCTCGCCGAAGAAGACGAAGACGACGGCGTGGTTAGGGATTTTGGGTGGTTCTGGTGTGAGTGCCTTCATGCTGGGCTGGGGCGGCTTTTATAGGCACAGCAAGGGCTTGCAACGGCTGGAATTGCACGGGGAAGTGAAGCTCGAATCGATGGCGAATTGACCGGCCGGGCGGGACAGCAGCGAAGTGACGCGCTCCAGCGGCCGTGCCGGCTTTGCAGGCTGGCATGCGCTGTCCCGGGTGATGCAACGGCGAACTGACGGGCTCCTCCGGCATGCTTGCAACGTGGCACCGAGCTTCTGCAGTGGCTGCAGCGATGGCGTGCGCGCGCGGGCAAAATTGGAGATGCTGGTGCGGCCGCGGTGGCTCCACGGTGGCGAACGACGTGCGCACACGTGGCAGGAACGCGGTGGCAGGGGTGGCGACCACGGGGCTTCACCGGCGACGAAGTTCCTGGCGTGGCAGCGCGGTGGTCGCGGTCGTGCACAGCTGCTGGTCGCGCACAGTGTCTCTGGTCGAACCAGGGACCCAATTGCAAGGATTCTTATTTGAAATCTAGACTGATTTGCAATTTCTGTCTTAGAGATGGTTAATTTGAGGATTGATTTCATGGCTGAGTATAACATTTCTATTAGTACTCATTTAGCTCAAACTTGGAGAAAGTTTGATAAGGTTTGAGGGATTTCACCTATTTTCGAAAATAGGGTAAAATTAGGGTACAATAGGTCTTGATTTTGTCGATCTCTAATTCTGGTGATTGGAGAGAGATTTTGAAGTCTGATCAAAAGGGAGATCTGTAACAAATAGTATTTGGAAGGTGTTTCCTGAAGAAATTCTGGAGTTGGAATTGATTTGCAGATTTTAGCCTTTTCAGGCTTCCAGGTAACAGAAAAGGACTTATTTGCAGTAAAATTTGGACTAAACTGCGAAAAGTGTTTAGATGAATTAATCTGGCTCCCAACTTTTTGAAGTGAGTTGAGGATGAACCTAGGAACATATTCCAGGGGTTACTTGAGTCTGGATAAGGTTAAATCAAGATAACTCAATTATCTGGAAACTGGGGTACTTAGGGTAAATCTGAGTTTTCCTGTTTTCGAAAACAGAGAGAGGCTTAGGTACTGAGAGTTAGGGTCAGAATTTGATCTGGCTCCTGAAGACTTTTATCTTCAGGGTAACTGGTAGGTTAAATCTGGATGGTCAGATCTTTATCTGGATCTAGGGAATAGATTTGGAGATTTTTAGGGTTTGGGAGAGATTAGAGTTCAGCTGATTTGGCTACTACTACAGGGATACATGCATGCAGGGTTTTTATGCAAAACTTTTCACCCCCAAAACTAGGGTGTTACAGAGAGCGATCACCGAAGGCGGTGAGGGGGCGCAATTCGCCGAGCCAGATGCCCCCCCCCCCCCGTCATCGGCCGGCTCTTTTCCCCGAGCCTCTCCAGAGGCCTCGGGAAGGCGCACAAGCTCCAGCACCTCCACCGCCTCTGCGGAGTTTTCTGGGAGCGGCAATGTCACCTCACACCGAGAAGGCGCCCGCACGCACCCTGACCCGGGGGTGGCGTGCCGGGCCTTCACGGGCATAGAACCCGGCGTCGTTGCCGGATCGGGGGCCTTCTGAGCCTTGGCCCACTTCGGCTCAGAACCCCCGGCGACCTGCTTCCCCCGCTTGTGAGAGCCAAGGGTGGGGAGAGGCGTCTTCTCCGGTAGCCTCAGCCCGAAGGCCTCAGCCACCAAGTTCTGGGGAGGATCCTCCCCGGTAACGCGCACGATGCGCTCGTGCTCATCGGTGTAGTACCTCCCAAGGAGGTTCTCCGTCTTTTCCCGGGCAGCCGGATACGGCCGGACTGCAAAAGCAAAGAGTTAGAAAAATCAACAAAAAAGCAAACGGAGTAACCGGAAACTTACGTCGAGTCATCGGCTTTTGTGGGGGCCGCTGTGCCGGGCACATCCTGATCCCCCTCCTCCCGTGCGACAAGGGGGAGATCGTCAATAGTGTCAGCTCCTCGGCGGCGTCCCTCATGGAACGGACGGCCCGGGAGCCAACTACTTTGCTGAGGAGCTTCACCTCCTCCTCGGTCCATACCGGGGGCTTGGGAACGGACGATCAGCTGTAGGAGTGGGGCGCCGGTGAGTAGGTCACCTCGGCGTCCCGGACACGGAGGTAGAACCACCTCCGGACCCAGTCCCCCAAGTGGTCCTGGGAAGCGGCCACCGGGTACTCCGCCACCCGCGATGGCAGGAGTTGGATCATGACGGAGCCGAACGGGGACTTCGGCCCTCCCTTCACTAGGTGAGAGCTCCTCGCCGCCAGCTCGCAGAAGTACAGGAACAGCCGGAGCGTCGGCTTCCGTCCGGTGGCTGTCTCGAACAGCCAAATAAAGATGCCCATCTGAACAAAGGCGTTCGGCGTTAGGTGGTTGAGCGCCACCCCGTACTCCCGGAGGAACTCCTGGAGCAACGGATTCACCGGGAGCCGAAGCCCGGCCTCCAGCAAAGCCTCGAAGACCACCACTTCCCTGGGCCTAGGGCGGGGGGCATCATCCTTCTTGGAGGGGATCCGGACATCCCCATCCGCAACAACCCCCCGGTTCACGAGGGACTCTAAGTCCCCCGACATGAACTCAGAGGCCCAGAGGAAGTCCGCAGTGATTTCCTCCGGAGGCACCTCGGCGGCCTTGGCGCAACCCTTGGGACCCATTGACTTCTCCGGTGGCTTGGGCTCTAAGGGGAAGGGCTTGAGTTTCCAGGAACTGGGCTTCTGGGAGAGCTAAGGGCTTCGGTGGTGTTTGAGGATTGAGGGTTCGAGTGACTCCTCTGGGTCCCTCGAGGCCCTATTTATATGGCTCGAACATGGCCCTGATGGGCGCCACGTGGCTCCTTGCGGCACATCCGCGCCGCTCAATTCAAACAACGCACATAAATTGAAGGGACGGGCGCGTGAAACGATGTGCCGCCGGTTCAAACCGCAAGCGGCCATTATGGTTGAACGGTGCGCTCAAATCAAGACGGGGCCTTAATGAGCAATGGCACTGCCATCAACGGTTGACATGAAGATCGAAGCGTCAAGGCGCCGGAAACCCGCCCCGGAGGAGATGTTCCCGGTAACATGAACCATCCCCTCCGGGGACTCGAACAGCGTCCCCGGAGGGCATGGGGGGCTGCTGTTGGGGGAAATCTCTACAGGATCAAGCCCAGGTGAGAGGCAAGACTCCCGGTGACTTTTGCCCAGGGACAAGGCCCGCCGGTGGCTTGTCCCGGGCGCCACCTTTTGCCCGGGGACAAGGTCCATTTGCCCGAGGACAAGGGCCCCCCGTGGCTTGTCCCAAGCGCCGCCATTTGCCCGGGGAGAAGGCCCCCTGGTGGCTTGTCCCGGAAGGTCCCCCGGTGGCCTATCCCGGGTGCCGCCATTTGCCCAGGGACAAGGCCCCCCGGTGGCTTGTTCCGGGCGCCATCATTTTCCCGAAGACAAGGACCACCGGTGCCAAGTCATGCGAGGATCACGTGAAGCACTTCGGGAACTGGCGGGGACACATGTCAAGCATCTGAGCCCCTTGGCCGGGAGAAGGACGCTAGTGCCCTTCGATCCAACGGTTGCGGACGGGGCAGTTTGGTCTTTTTGCATCTTTTGGGCCTATATAAGCCCTTGTAACCCCTCGTGTGAGGAGGAAAATTCATTTTTACTCTAATACACAACAAAATGGGCGTGCTCCGGAGCCATCTCTCCCCAAGAGAGCTCCCCCAGCCAACTACAGCTGGGAGCACGTCGACAGGACTAGGGCCTCCACTGAGGCCTGAACCTGTATAAACCTTCGTGTCATTTGCGGTGTTTGCCCGATGGGAGAGGACTGGTCACGCGGTCAGCTCGCGTCGTCTTTTCTTCGCTAGGGACTTCAACAAAACCTGCCGAGGTATTCTCAATACCACGACAGGTAGAGGGGGAAGATGTTGCACTGCACTGTCTCATCCCCCCCAGCCGCAGAGATGGTCATGGAGTAGACCTGCACAAACTCGTAAGGATCGGCCTCACCATTATAGTGCTCGATGTGTGGGGGGCGGTACGGTCGCGGCCAGCGGATGCACTGGAGTCGGCGGCACACCGGTTGGTTGGCCCCCTCCACCTCCCGGGGAGAGTCCCGGTCACTGTCCCCTTTGACGGGGGACGCGTGTTCGCTGTCGGAGTCGGGGAGGGGTCCAAGAGGTCCGCCGGCGCGATGGTAGCGCCTCTTCTGCTCTGGGTTGGTCGAACTAACCTCTTGGACGTCCGGGCACCCCCTGGAGGTGGCGGTCTCTTCTTCGGTGGGTCTCTGCCACCGGCTGGGACGGGAGCGTGGCTCACCGCGGCCGCGAGCCGGAGGGAGCTTCGTCCGGTAGAGTAAGGGAGCCTCTCTAGACTTCGTGGTATGCATTTGCTCAACCTCTTCCCGGGTAAAGCGGACTTGATCCACTGGGGGAGCCCTCGGGGGCCGCCCCAGGGGACGAGGGAGCTCGTGCGCGGCTATTACCGGCTCGGAGGGTACTACCGGGGCGCGGGCGGAATCCGCCGCCGAGCAGGCCCCCGGAGCGACGTCCGAAACCAGAGAGGGGGGTCCCTCACGGGGGAGGTCCCGCGGCGGCGTGGGAGCTGTCCCGCAGCCGCCTTCGGCGCGGCAGACGAGACCGGCTGGGCAGAACCGACTCCCGGTGTGGGGAAAACTCCCGGCGTGAAATGGCCTCCCGGTCTCGGGAAGATCCCCGGTGCGTGGTGAGGCCTCGGCATGGCGAAGGCTCCAGGCAGAAGGTAAGCCCCCGGCATCGGGAAGGCTCCGAACGATGGACCCGCGGGAGGGAGGTAGCCCCCGGTGGGGTCATAGGTCCCGGGAGCATCGGGCCTCCGGGGATCGGAGGGTCCACTAGGTGTGCCATAAACAGGGGCATTGCCCCCATGAACGGGAACTGCAACGGATAGATGGGGGCCGGCGACCGCCCCAAAACGCGAAGTAGCTCGTCCTTCGAGCGCTGGGCGAGGAGTTGGCCCTCGACAAGAGCTTCGAGCAAGGTGTCCCAGGAAACCGAGGGTGCCGTCAGGGGGAGGCTAGTCCCCGCTGAGGCATCCACGATCACCGGGTTGGGCCTGGAGGTTTGTCCACCGGAAATAACCGGAAGGTTTAGAGGTGGTACCTGGGTTTGGCCGTGTCCGACCGGAAGCGCCGGGGCTGTCGTGTCTCGAGAGGGTGGCGCCGGGTCACTGCGACCGGTGTCACCGGGTAGGGCACGAGCCCTCGTTCTTGGAGGAGCCATGGCAATTCGTCACGACGTCCCCACGGAAGGTGCCAACTGTCGTGGTATTGCGAATAACCCGGTAGGTTTAGTGGAGGTTCCTAGCCAAGCAAAAACGACGCGAGCTAACTATGCGACCGGTCCTCTCCCGTCGGGAAAACACAACAAATGACACGAGGATTTATACAGGTTCAGGTCTCAGTGGACACCCTAGTCCTGTCGACGTGCCCCCAACAAGGGTTGGCTAGGGGAGTTCTTTCATGGGGAGAGTGCTCCTAAGCACTCCTATTCGTTTTTGTGTATTGATGCAAATGAATTATCCTTAGTTACAAGGGAGGGATACAAGGGCATTTATAGGCCCAAAAGATGCAAAAAGACTAGGCTACCCTGGTTGCAGCCGTTGGATCAGAGGGCAATAGCGTCCTTTTACCTGCCAAGGAAGCCCAATGCTTGACAAGTGTCCTTGCCGATTCCCCAGGCGCTCCTCGCGTGACCCTCACGTGACACCGCCCGAAACGGGGTCACCGGGGCCCTTGTCCCTGGGCAAAAGGCGGCGCCCGGGACGGGGGGCCACCAGGGCTAATCACCGGGTTTCATCGGGCGGAGATTCCCCCATCATTGCTGCTGTCCAAAATTTGGTTGTTGGTGTTGAGGTTGCTGTTTTTGTCCTGACCATGCGAAATTTTTATTGTTGCGCCATACAAAGTTATATGAGTTAGGAAAAGTATTACCTTGCCGTTGTTGCATACCTTGAAAATCATTTGCCTGCTCCATAGATGGGTTAAATTGGCATTCATAGCCATAGTAGCCTTGTATGCCGCACAACTCACATATAGGTGTAATCGCATTAACAGACGAAGTAGCAGTTGATCCAAGAATAGCAAGTTTATCGGTTAGATGTGCTACCTGTTCAGCTAATTGCGACATTACACTTACATCCATGTTGTTGGTCGGATTTTGTTGATCAGCTCATTCGGTTCCCCCATTGAGTGTAGTTTTGAGTGATACCTTTGATGAGGTCATATGCTTCATCTACGCTTTTGTTCATTAGTGCGACACCGGCTACGGCGTCTACGGCCATCCATGCATTGTAGTTCAATCGGCTATAAAACGTTTGAACTACAAGCCACTTCTCTAGTCTGTGATGTGGACATTTGATCAACAAGTCCTTGTACTATTCCGAAGCATCATAAAGTGATTCACCTACCTGCTGTGAAAAAGATGCAATTTGGTTGTGAATATGAACAGTTTTAGCAAGAGGGAACACTTACCAATAAAAGCTTGTAAGAGTTTGTACCAAGTAGTGATCGACACAAGAGGAAGAGTATATAGCCATGCCCTCGCCTTCTCGCGAAGAGAGAAAGGAAAGAGCCTCAAACAAAGGCATCCTGTGTTACTCCATGAATCTTGAAAGTATTACAATACTCAAGAAACATGTGCAAATGTAATGATGGATCTTTAGCGGGAAGACCGCTGAACTGATTTTGTTGAACCAAATTCAAAAGTGTAGGTTTTATTTCAAAATTTTTTGATTCAATCGGTGGTCTAAGAATACCTGATTGCAACCCCATGCTGAGTGGGATTGCATAATCCTTGAGTCTCTTTTGGTCCTCCATTGTTAGTTGTTCTTTGATATCTTCAAAAGTTTGTGATTTTTCCTCCGATCTTACCTGCCTTGCCTCATACCGAAGTTGGCACACGGTTTTCATAGGTTTGTCTGAGCTATCCAAATTTGCACTGCTTCCCTGAAAGGTTATGTGGTGGAAAGAAGAAGAAAAAGAAAAATAGAAGTAAGATTGAGAAGACTGACTTATATCAGCAAAAATTAATCTAAAAAGATGAACTACCGTTGTTCCCGGTAACGTCGCCAAAAACTTGATTGCACCTAAGATGGTGTGATGTGTAGTAATAACCGCAAGTGGACAGTTGAACGTTGAGCACTTGAGGATCAAATTCCATGAGGAACAGCGTATTTGTCTTTCTAGTTTAATGGATCACTGATTAAGTCAAAACGAGTTTGGGGGTTGTTTTTCTACAACTAAGTATATCAATCTAGGGTTTGTAAGCTGGAATGAAAATCTAGGGTTTCGGGAGTTCCATAACCATCCGGCATAATTGTATCCAAGGTCCGAGGATTGTAAGTTAATTTCAATTGTTTTCCAAGACAGATTAAATTGCCAGGACAGTCGCTGGTACAACGGTAAAAGGATTGCTTCCACTGTCACGTTTGGCGAGAGCCTCTTCCAGTTCAGGATCCCGCGTCAAAGTGCTAAGGACTTAAGAAATCCCCTAAATTCTAGTTAAGACTCAATTGTTATGTCTGTTGCCGAAACAAGGATTTAGGATTTGAAGGAAGAAAACATCAGGAAATTACTCCAAAACTTGCAATAAAGACCGAGGAAGAATCACGCCTTCCAGATTAGGTCATCCCTAACCCTAGAGCGGATCTACTCGCTAAAAGCCATAATAATGCAGAAATAAGAATAACAATTAAATAAAAACTCACTTGATTGCTTGGAAATTGAAGTTGCCGTCCTTGCTGGCTTACAAAAGTAATAAAAATAGAGAAGGGGGCTCTTCTAAACTAAAAGTAAACTAAAAAGTAGTTAAAAACTACTACTAAGCCTAAAGAAAGCATGTTTAATTGAGACAAAAGCTTCTCTATTTATAGCACATAGATAAATGTGCTAAAAACAACTCCTTGACGTGCAGGCGACGAAGTCTGGCTTTAAACAGTGCGAGAATGGATAAATCTGAGTAAAAACCGACCAGATTTGACCAGCTCTGATCAAATCCAACTAAAATCGACCAAATTTGGCTAAAACCGACCAAATCCGACCAGTTCTAATCAAACCCGACTCAAAACAGCCCAAATACGACCAATTTTGGTCAAACCCGACTCAAAACTGACGAGGATTTCTACCCGAGTTGAATCGCCCCTGTATTTCCATAGTCACGCATATCTTTCCATGGTCACACACAATGCTCCATGGTCGAACATACCTTTCTATGGTCGCAAAAGGCCAAGGAAAGAGATAATGGGATGGTCCAAGGACATTCTGAACATGCCCCATCAATGATATTTAATTCCCATAATTTTAGCTATGGGATTCTTTAAGTCTCAACACTTAGCATTACCAGTTCCATGGTCTCATGTTATACTTGCAAGTTCTATGGTCGCAGAGACATTTTCCAATGACCATGTGTTATCAGAGAAACCTGATATCCATACGTGGTTGCAGGAGGTGCGCGACCATAGTATCAAAGACTTGAGCTGTAATACGAAGATTATGTATTATAAGTCATCATTCAAAGTAACCATTCTTTGATCCGTATGATTATTCCCAAAATATCATAAGTCCTTGACAAGGTAACCGTCGAAGAAGATGAGGATGGTGCAGCAGTTTCCATGACTCTAGGTCAAAGCTGCTTAACCACCACATAACCATGATTCGCAGCAACCGCCCTGAAGCAGCTATGGGCGATAGTGAGGCACGTCTTCAGGAGAACAACCGACAATCTCATCGGCAAATATAAAAAGACCTTCAGGGGAAGGATCAGGGGATGGAAAAACAAGAGGACGGATTCACAGGAAGACTACGGATTAGAGATTGCAATAGGAATAGATAATACATTCTCTTTGTAATCCTCTTTTTCACAGTGATAAATATACAAGAGTAGGGTTCTTACTTAGCTATGAGGGCCCGACCCTAGATAAATTCTCGTGTCATTAGATTCATAGATACCTTGAATTCCTTGGTAATTTCTGGATTGCCTCACTTCATAACCCATCTAAATTCTGCATAAGCTTGATAGAAGGACCCCTGGGTCTCAATCGTCGACGGCTGGTGCCCACCGTGGGGACTTCAAGACATTTTCACTAAGGTTCATTGTATTCATGGATCTTTTCCCTTGCCTACATGATTCCAAGAACGAATTCGATCCCGAAGATCATGTAGATGCCATGGATGAGGTCAACATCCCCATCAATGGTGACGATACTACCCTTGAGACTTCTCCCGAGGAAGTATCAGCATCAGTTCTTGTCATGACTGTTGATTAGGAATCAGACAAGGCAATTTGCTTACCCTCTGTGAGTTTTACCACGTATGAGGGTGAGTATGTGCCACAGCCCATTGCCCCAGATGATATAGGAGATGATGATCTGGAATTCAGTCTGGAGAACTTTTCCCCAGACAACTTAAAATCTCTCTTTGATTTTGAGTTTGACTCAGACAAAGATGAGATGCTTTCTCCCTCCGTGAACACTGTCCCGAGGGAAGTCGCCATACTTTCTGAGGAAACCCTTGAGCAACGTGATGCTAGGGAAGAACAAGAGAACAAACGGAAAGAGGACGAAGCGCGTGAACGGTGAGAGGCCGAGGTCCACAAGGTCACAGAGGATTTCCTACGACTTTCTCTAGCTCTCCACGATACCGCTACTTGTGACTTTGTTCTGGGAACTACTTGTCAGCGACATCTGGATGGTCGCAGACATGAACACATGCCGCTCTCGACTCCAGAGTATTCCCCTATGGCCGAGGCGACAGTGTTAAAAACTCCTATGGCGCCCAGGAGTACGCAGGACTGTATCCAGGTGATTGCAAAGGCGCTTCTCAATCCTCCCTCTGGTCTTGCGAAGGATGATGGGCAACGTTTGCAAGGGTGCTTGCGGATAACCTCGATGGAGTTGCTTCGGATATCACTCCAACAGCTTCACCGCGTTCGACAACTTGAGAGTGAGACAATTCCTATCAAAGCCTAAAGAGGTGCAATTTCGCGCATACCTGACATGACAAAGCCAGACAGACTGGTACTTCCCGCGACCACAATAGTGTACCAGTGCACTTACGTTTGGGACCACATCATGAGCTTCCTTAGGCCGACTCCTCCCGCGACCACGATGATAGTCGCAAAGATCGACGACCGTGTAGTTTGTATGTGGGTTGTAAGGCTTTTTCACCCAGATTACGAAACATGGTCTGGCCTGATAAGTTTAAGCCCAGTACGATCGAGAGATTTGATGGGACTCAAAATCCAACAGAATTTCTCCAGATTTATGTTACTGCCATTCAAGCGGCAGTAGGAAACGAACGAGTTATGGTAAATTATTTGCCAATGGTCCTTGAGGGTCCGGCATGGACTTGGTTGTTCAATCAACCAGAAGGATCGATCTACAACTGGGAGATGTTGTGCGATGCCATCCTCAACAACTTCCAAAACTGCTATGAGAAGCCTGGCAAAGAAGATGATCTTCATCAACTGCTCCAGACTTCAACTGAGACTCTTCGGTAGTCGTGAAGAGATTTGTAGGAGTGAGAAATACCATTATGAACATCTCTGATACTTCAGTTATTAAGGCTTTTAAACACGGTGTTTGATACTGAAGGTTCACGGAAGACTTAAGTATCCATCCCCCACGATCAGTGTCAGAACTTTTCAACATGGCTGATCGATATTTCGATGCAGTTTAGGCTGTAGAGTGGAATAGAATGGTGGATAAGGGCAAATTACCTCCTCAACCTGGTCTCAACACCAAAAATAAAGAAGATTCCAGCAAGAAGTATGAATCATTTGTAGGTGGAAAGTCCAAAAAGCCTAAGAAGAATAGAGTAGGCCAATTCCGTGAGGTTCTAGTCATGAACAAGCAACCATAAGAGAAATTTAAACAAGTTCCATTCAAGTTAATAGCCCTCCTTCTGGTGGTTGCAATGTTGACCATACAGAAAAATAGACTAACCCACAGGGAAACAAGAGATGGTGTCTAGTACACAACGTTTCTAGACATGACCTCAAGAATTGTCGCACCTAGTTGAAGCACATGGAGGACTTTTATCAAGGTAATGCACCTATGCCAACTATACCAGAACAGGGACAATCCTGTGGGATTAAGGACGCCGATGGGGACGAAGAAATACCATACCAGGTACCTAGTAATCATGTTAATATTATTTGTGGTGGGTCTTCGTCTTATTTTTCTAATCGTCAATTTAAATCTATTTACCGGGAGGTAAATAGTGTTGAAGCTCCTCTTGGGGAGCCTCAATTTCCCCGTTGGTCTGAAACTTCCTTGACTTTTAGCAGGGAAGATTCTCCTAAGGGATTATTGCTGCCACGACGACTTCCTTTGGTAATTTCCCCCATTATTAGCAATGCAAAAGTGGGACGAGTATTAGTCGATGGAGGAAATTCTCTTGACTTATTATTTGCCAAAGCTCTTGAGGAGATGTAAATACCTCATTCAAAGATTAAACCAGTGGCTCACTCGTTTTTCAGGATAATACCTGGTCCTTCAATGATGCCCATTGGACAAATAGTGTTACCAGTAACACTCAGAGGACTAGAAAACTTTCGAACAAACTTGATTACTTTTGATGTAATTAATTTTGATTCAGTTTATAATGCCATCTTTGGTAGGCCTTCACTTGCCAAGTTCATGGTGGCAACGCACTACGCTTATCAGTGCATCAAAGTACAGGGACCAAAAGGCGTAATCACAGTTCGAGGCAGCCACAATATGGCTCTTATTTGTGATCGCATATCCTTGGAATTGGTCGACCAGCTTCCCCTGCAGGATGTTAAGCAGGCGACCAAGGAACCCAATGTGATCAAGGCCACTCCGCGACCAGAAGAAAAACTCAAGTAGGTTCCTTTATTCCCAGATGACCCATCCAAGATTTTTGGGATTAGGTCAGCACTGGACGACAAATAGGAACTTGCGCTCATTACTTTCCTCTGAGCTAACGCAGATGTGTTTGTGTGGAAATTATCCGACATGCCCAGAGTCCTAAGGGAAGTGATCGAGCTAAGGCTAGCGATTCGACCTAGACAGTAACCAATAAAGCAAAAACTCCGACGCTTCACTCTTGATTGACAAGAAGCCATTCGTTCGGAGTTAGATAACTCCAAGAGACTGGTTTCATTCGTGAGGTTAACCATTCCGAATGGCTCGCGAACCCAGTCATGGTCCTGAAATCCAATGGTAAGTGGTGCATGTGTGTCGATTACACTAGTCTTAATAATGCCTCTCCGAAGGACGATTTTTTCCCTTCCTTGCATCGACTAGTTGGTCGATTCAACAACGGGTTGTGAACTAATGAGTTTCTTGGATGCATATTCTGGGTACCATCAAATTAGCATGGCAGAATTAGATGAAGAGAAAACTGCCTTCATCACACCATTTGGCACCAACTGCTACGTCAGAATGCCATTTGGGCTCAAGAATGTTGGTTCCCGTACCAGTGCTTAATGCAGAAGACCTTTCTATCTCAATTAGGGCACAATTTAGAGGCTTACATTGATAATCTGGTTGTAAAGAGTTTAAAAAGCTCTAATCATGTAAATGATCTCACTGAGACTTTCTGTAATTTGAATAAACACGGAATCAAGTTGAATCCTGAAAAGTGCTCTTTTAGAGTTTCTTCTGGTAAAATTTTAGGTCTTCTTGTTTGTTCGAGAGGCATTGAGGTTAATGCCGATAAAATCCGGGCCATTGAACAAATGAGATCTCCTTCGACAACGAAGGAGGTCCAAAGCCTAACAGGTCGAATGGCAGCTTTAAGTCGCTTCATCTCGCGGTTAGGAGAATGTGGATTACCATTTTTTAAGGTTCTACATAAACACAATGGTTTCCAGTGGTTGGACGAGGCCAGAAAATCTTTTCAGGAAGTAAAAGCATATTTATCAAGAGCTCTAGTATTGGTTTCCCCAAACATGGGAGAACCTTTAATCATTTACTTAGCTGCTACCCCTCACGTGGTGAGTGCGGTTCTGGTCGCAGAAATGGAAGGTGTGTAGCGGCCAGTTTATTACGTAAGTGAGTTCTAAATGGACCAAAGAAGAGTTACCCCGAAGTCCAAAAACTACTCTATGCTCTCTTAATGGCTTCCCAAAAGCTGTGACATTACTTTCAAACACACAAGATTTTTGTGCCATCGCCTTTTCCCTTAGGGGACATACTTCGTAATCCAGAAGCAACTGGTCGAGTTGCGAAGTGGGCAGCAGAACTCAGACATTTGATCTCCATTTCACTGCTCGAGTTGCAATCAAATCTCAAATTCTTGTAGATTTTGTGGTCGAATGGACTAATCCCAAACCACCTGGGCAAGAACCAACATATTTGGCAACTACCGACCATTGGATGATGTATTTTGATGGTTCTTGCAGTTTTTCAAACTCGGAGACAGGAGTGGTCTTAATTACACCTCAGGGTAACCAACTCCAGTATGTCATACAACTCCACTTTGTTGCAACCAATAACGCAGCAGAGTATGAATTGTAGGATCGAGGATGCCGACTAAAGGGGGGTGAATAGGAGGCTTTAAAACTTTTCAAGTGAAACAACTTTTGCAAAGACAAGAACCAAAAACAATTGAATAATATATTGCACAATTTAAAATAAAAACAAAGAGAAGACAAACACGAAGATTTATCCTGAGGTCTCAGAGACTTGCCCGGTCTCCCCTACTCCTCGTTGAAGCACTCAAATGAATGAGTTTTGCTTCAATATCCACGAGGATATTTCTCACTAATGGTTGGTCCTTGTCCACTCCGAAAAGGCGAGCACCTATGCCTTTTACAATCATGCCGAGTCTCTCCGACAATCTCTGAAATGGAGAGATCAACGGCCACACCACCAAACCGTCTAGGTGAGGGCGTTCACCAAGAGTAATAAGCTGCAAGGTCTCTTCTATACTTCCAACAAGCACCGAGAAACTCTAAGTATGCAAATGATGCGAACAGAACACTCGGTGGATCACAAAACTCACGACTTGATCAAAAGATCAAGATTTTTATCTCTAAAACAAATGCTCAAGTGTATATGAGAGAAGGAGGCTGCTTGGTGTGTGAAACAATAGCTGAAAGACTCTATTTATAGCCCAAATGAACAAAAGAGCCATTGTGCACGAGCTGAGAAGTGATAGTGCATGCTGACAGTCAGCATAGGTCACGACCAGTAAGAAGCAATTTACGGAGAAAACTCAACTAGCCATTTGAGGTCGAAAAAGGAAACAAAATAGCACATACTGACAGTCAGCAACACATGCTGACAGACAGCGTCCATAACCTCAGCTTGACAAAAATCACAGATAAAACTTAGCTAGCCGTTTGTGGTCGTATATGGAAACTGTCAGCTCATGCTGACAGCTAGCATCATATGCTGACAGTCAGCATCGACCACAAAAACAACCAGTTAAAACAAACTCACAAACAAAACAGCTCGAGGTCGAAACTCATTCTGACAGTTAGCAACACATGCTAACAGTCAGCATAGGTCAAAAAATTTCAGCTCAAAAAACACGCTCTCTGGACAAATGTCAGCAACGAAAACTGACATTTATTGCTGACAGTCAGCATCACATGCTGACAGTCAGTGTTGATAAAAATAATTATAACTTTTTATCCAAAGGTCCGATTGAAGTGTTTGATAGCTCGTTTGAAAGATAATTTAAAAGGCCATATTTTCGTCAACAGAAGAAAAACCCAGATCTTCCTAGATCTTTCCAGAAAAGTAAAAATAATTGTGCTGTCAAAAACTCATCTGAAAAACCAAATCATTTCAAACAAATCTAACCGAAAAGAATGAATGCAATGACCTAAGAGTTTCTCGGTGTATGCTGGACATGTAGAGAGAACTTGTAACCCCTCTTAATAGTACGGTTTAAACTAAAAACAAATTCCTATAAACCGGTCAAACTCCAAACACCGAGACTGGTAAAATAAATACGCATTTTACTTTAAGTCTTTTGCAGCTTCATTCTTGGTGACCTTGCGCTTGTGACCATGCCTCACGACCTTGGACTTGCAACCCCTGACGACACTGCGACCTTGTGCTTGCAACTTATAGATCCTCCAGATAGCTTAGGTCTCTGTGGCTTTCTTCTTGCCGACCTTGTGCTTGCGACTTTGGCAATACTGCGACCTTAGGTGAAATAGCTCTTAGGTCTCTACATACAGATAGCTCAAAGACATGATTAGATCAAAAACACTTAATGTGATCAATAATCAAAATCAACTATAATAGGGGCCTAGATGCAACATGAATGTCTTCTAGCTGGGCTTCGAGCAGCCAAATCCCTTGGAGTCCATCGATTAGTAGTGAAGGAAGATTCACAGCTAGTCATAAACCAGGTAAACAAAGAGTACAACACCTACACACTATAAGATAGTACTTCAATGCTAGCAGTAGAGCAGTTGATAAAAACTAGTATTCCCAGCACTTTAGCTGCTGGGAAAAAGGTTTGCTACAGTTGGGCGAAAAGGTGCTGCGAAAAGTTTTTCCCAGCTGTAATTTATTTCCCAGCTGTAGATCCAATGGCAAAGAGTATTCACAGCTGTAGGCCGCTTTGAAATTTTGAAATTTTCCCACCTTCATGTCCACTTGTATTATATTATTCCAAGCTGTATAACTATTTGGAATATTTTTTACCAATTGTAGGTCCGGTGCAAAAGAGTATTCCCAGTCGTAGGTCGCTTGGAAAATTTGAACTTTTCCCATCTGTATGTCCACTTGCAATATATTATTCCAAGCTGTATAACTATTTAGAATATTTTTTCCGAGCTGTACGTCTAGTAGCAAAGAGTATTCCCAACTGTAGATCGCTTGAAAAGTTTAAACTTTTCCCACCTGTATGTCCACTTGTAATATATTATTCCAAGCTGTATAAGTATTTGGAATATTTTTCCCAGCTGTACGTCCAGTGGCAAAGAGTATTCCCAGCTGTAGACCGCTTAGAAAGTTTGAACTTTTCCCAGGTGTATGTTCACTTGTAATATATTATTCCAAGCTGTATAACTATTTAGAATATTTTTCCCAACTGTAGATCTGGTGGCAAAGAGTATTCCTAGCTGTAGGTCGAAAGGTTGAACTTTTCCCACCTATATATCCACTTGTAATATATTATTCTAAACTGTATAACTATTTGGAATATTTTTTCCCAACTGTACGTGTAGTGGCAAAGAGTATTCTCAGCTATAGACCGCTTGAAAATTTTGAATTTTTCCCACCAGCTGTAGGTCGCTTGAAAATTTTAAATTTTTCTCACATGTATGTCCACTTGTAATACATTATTCCAAACTATGTCATTGAGAATTTACACATTTACCGCTGGGAATTGTGTCAATAATTAATTTTAAATATATATTTTTGAGTAATTAGGCAATAATATTCCAACTAAAACTATAATATACACACTATCCTAACACAAATCACACCACATTTTGCAAGAAAATTATCAAAAATGGATAAATGACACAATTATATATTATATTTAATTCTTTGCTTTATATAGCCAATGACAAGATTCATAATAGTCACAAATTATTCAATTGACAAAACCAACTAAAATAGATATAGCCCCTCTGAAACAATATTAATTGCGAGAAAAATATTACTTAAAAATTCTTTACACCAAATGTATGCCTATATATAATATTTCTAACTTTATATATTTTGTTCCAACTATAACTATCAAAAGTAAAATATTCCGCTTTCAAACTACGCCTATGACAAAATACCTTCATCACTTCATATGCTTTTAACATCTTACTGTTAACCACCTGCATAAGAAAAGATATCGATTACAATAACCTTGAGATAAATACAGATCAATAACTTTTGTTTTAAGTAACTTATATAACATATGACAATTATAATAAAAGATGGTTGGTCGATTATTGTATAACAAATACAAATTATTGCTTATGTGAATGAGAAAATTGTGTTAGTTGTGACATGACTTGCATACACTCGATAAAAGAAATTAATCATATGAAATTGAGCTGCTAGTTCAATACACAATTAACATACACTTAACATTTAGAAAATTAATAACATGTAGATTGTGTTGATAATACCTCACCTATATAAAAGTATTAAGTATTTTTATTTAGTTTTAACTAATTCTCTTGTCCCTTTCACCTATAAGCATTGTTTTATTACTAACAAAACAAGACAAATGAAAAAATAGTAACTAACCATGTATATAAAATGTTAGAATTATATATACCTAGAACATGAGATGAACCACCGCTTATTGTAGTATCATCTTGGATCTACAAGTAAAGTTCACAACTTGTTTACTTGGATGGTATAAATAAGTAAATAAGAGTGATTATACTAGATAGAATAGATTACTTTTTCAAGTGACCATGCAATTGATCGTCGAAGTGCATCAGAATCAATCCACATACTTGCCCACATTTACAAATTAATTGTATTTTGCTTTCTAACAAGAATTTGATTACAAATACAATGATATGGAAGGCAGATGCTATGTATACAGGGGTGGCAAATGGGTCTCATCTTAAGGATTTTTCAAAGCAGCCAGCCTCTTCTCAAGTTCATCAAACTCAGAACTGTAAAAAAGGTAATCACGGGTTGAGTAGTTTTACAAAATATAACATATATATGTATCAAGACACAAGCAAAGATAAACCCTCTAATCAGTTGAGATGGACCAAAAGCCACCGAAAATAACTGGAAATATATATCTTATCTATGAAATATGCATCATGGTATCAGCTCATATTGGTGTATGTGACCCAATCAGAAAGATCCTATTTTCAAGGGAATATAAATGAAGACCAAAAAATCATAAATACCATCAAGGGGAGGCATGTTCTGACTCAAAGTTTATTCAATTTATCACCCCATAATAAAATAGCCAAGACAACAATTGGATTTTAATTATTTTGTCACAGACCAAACATCATCAGCAGCTTAAATAGTCATGGAGACACTTATGCTCACAGCGGTTGCAAGTCAAAAACTGAAACTGAAAGTAATCTTAACAAGGGAATGACAAAAGTAGAAAATCAAGAAATTAAATCAATAAGGATCCCACATACCTTTCATCAGCCTGAACCTTCTTTCCAGCAATTCTTCCTTTAGGAGCTGAGGACAACTACAAAGGGAGAAGTGGGAGAAAAAAGTTTAAAATATAGGGATAGAATATGGAACAAACGATTGTATTTAATAATGTAAACTGCTAGAAAACAACCCGTGAGGCAATGTCAACACCGATTTCGTCCAACACCTAAAAATATCAACCAGAAATAAAGTGAATAATCAGAAGCAGTCGTAGGATATTCTATTAAAAGGAACAAGGAAAGCAAAAAAAAAATTTGAAGAGATGCTAGCAATCCACTTGTAAAGAGATATTGCAAAAAATACCTGATTAGCAAGTTCTTCAATCTCTTCTTCAGCCTGATCATCATCTAAGATATTATCAATGGATTCAGACATCATCTCGTTCTACACAAGGAATAAAGATTGTCAGCACAAATTGAGAAATGCAGTCAGACACACATGTACACACACACAAGGAATAAGGATAGTTAGCACATACAGACAAATGCATTTTCACACACACACACACACACACACACAGATAGAGCAGAGTAGATATCCAACATAATTATCAAAGCAACTTTGGTAAGCAGTGTACTAAAACCACAAGAAAAAGCATATAAGATTAATATTGCAACCAATGTACTGTTAAGCAACTGATGGACACTTGGTCGTACCGTCATATCCATTTGTGCTGACTGCTTTTGGAATTCTTGGATCACCTTCATCTGATTGGTGGGTGCCATTTGCTGCAAGTAAAAAAAATTTAAAAAAAACATTCAGTAAGTGATAGACATATATATTGAAAAATGATGTTGGATAGCTCAGTTCAAACACACAAAACAAAGCGCTAGGAGTTACTAGAAAAAGGTATCCTGTTGTTGATGAGACAAGATAAGGGTTGTAAAGGAATGTATAACCTATTTGGGTTGATGAACTCCTAGTAAGTCCATCGACTAGTAAAAAGATCTCCATTCTTTTTTCCTACTACTGCTCCTTCCCTCCATGCCAACCACCACCAGGCCATCACTCACATTCATCCCCTCTAGGCCAATGGTCACCCACACACATAATCACCTCCCTCCACAACACACACGCACACACACACACACACAAAAGACAATCCTCCTACCTGTCATGCTGCTATTGCCTCCAGTCAATTCTCCTCCTTCCATCCACACCGCCTCCCCGACCCCCAGCCCCAATGCCAGTAATTGCTACAAGACAAATACCTTTTTGTAGCAATCCTCTTAAAAAAAATATGAACCTAAAGTTATATAGTCGATCTTTCAAATTTAAACACATGCAGTATCTCATATTCTCATGTGCAAAGTTAGGTGGGACATATTCTCATGTGCAAAGTTATGTGGGACATACCTTGTTTAAAGCTCCCATTGCTTGACTTGCACTTTTCATGCCAGCAGCCACTAAAGTATTGGCATACATTGCCTAAGGACAAAGTTTACACCAATATCAGAAAACTAATCCACTAGATGGGTGAAACAAAGGAAAAGGGAAAGAACAAACTATATATTACATGTGTATGTGTTGCAATGCCCCGAATCTGAGCTCAGCTACCTTGTAAATTAGAAATTTGTTGTCTTAATCTGATTAGCTGGCGGGCGAGAATTTTAGTTGCTGCCTGCAACAGAGATGGAAATTGGAACCATACTGCATAGTTAGACCCAAATTACTACGTTGAAACTGAAATTTAAGAATAGAACCCACATTGCCAGTTCTTGCAGTCCTTTTGATCTCAGAAACTAGCTTCTTTTCCTGTTAATTAAAAGGATTGTAAGCCTGTATTGCTGACCTGTCAACTGCATATAAGAAATTGAATAGTGGAATCTGAGCTTGGCTACCTTGTAAATTAGAAATTTGTTGTCTTAATCTGATCAAATAGCGGGCGAGAATTTTAGTTGCTGCCTGCGACAGAGATGGAAATTGGAACCATATTGCATGGTTAGACCCAAATTACTACATTGAAACTGAAATTTAAGAATAGAAATCTCATTGCCAGTTCTTGTAGTCCTTTTGATCTCAGAAACTAGCTTCTTTTCCTGTTAATTAAAAAGGATTGTAAGCCTGTGTTGCTGGCCTGTCAACTGCATATAAGAAATTGAATAGTGGAACAGACAAAACAAGAAAGCTGCATGTGGTTGTTATATGGAATATCACAGGTTTGATCTCCCTCATGAGCAGGAAGGTTATGGGACTTGCAGAGGTAACCCAAATTACCTAGCTGAAAAGATTGTCCTTCAGAAATATCAATACTAATTTTAGCTCGTTTTTTCCTCAGGTTAGATCAGAGTGATTACCTGGTATTGGAATCACTATGTCTAGACTATATACCAACATGACGATCTACAATTGTGTGCACATGCACACGTGTGTGTGTGCGTGCGCAAGAGAGAGAGAGAGAGAGAGAGAGAGAGAGAGAGGGATGTGGAATTGTAGATACAAGGAAGAAGAAAGGGGGGAAGCTACATGGAGCTGGCTAAGCATTCTTCTCATTTCTAAACAAATGGCCAGTTGATTATAAACATGCAAAGGGATGTCCAAAATTTGCAGATGTTCCAAATGATAGCTTTGCAGAGTAATCAGCTGTCGCGCCCCGTGACTGGGACAACGACTACTCCTGTAGAGACCTAGCTCGCTGCAGCTAGTCCCATTCTCACAAACCTTTGACTTCCCAGGATGAGTCAAACACAGGAGTATATTACATTGCAACAGAGTACTCACAAAATATTAAGCAGTGTGGCCTGCTGGCCTTAATATTACATAAAGAGGATTACAATGCCTACAAGGCATTCAGGGTTTAACAAAATATTTAACTACGCAGTAGAAGATAGGTGACCCTCCCACAAAAGAAGTTGACGGCAGAACAACACACTTCAGGGTTCTGGCGGAACTGATTCTCCTCCTTCTGGATCCACGTAGTACTCCGTGCCATCATCTTGATCAAAGTAGGCTCCATCTATTAAGTTAAATGTTGCAAGGGTGAGCACTTACGTACTCAGCAAGTCATAGGTAAGAGTAGATACATATAGTAGTGATGATATGAACCTAGACTAGTCAAGAATTATGGATATTTGTAAAATAATCTTTTCCTTTCTCATCTCATCTTATGACAGCACTTTTCATAATATAACATCATCATTCATGTTCACTAGATTATAGCACTACCGCGACACGTCGACACACGACAGCCCACGGCAGCACTCCTTATCATGACAACACATGTCATTTGGGTAATCTTGATTTAAACATATTTTATTTAGAAAATAGTACTTGTGTCACACCCCGTGGATTTAATCCACCGCAGCAGACTCCTATAAACCCGGGAGCTCGGAGTATTCGAATACGTTTTTAACTCTGCAGAGAGGTACCAATTTACCCGCAAGATATTCCACTTTCAAACCTTTCCTATCATAACAAAATGATTGGACCCCTGACTCACTTCATACTGTGAGCGGCAAGGTGGAAATAACAAGAACTTTTGTTATGTTTTACTCACAATTCACCCCCGACCCTGTGGCTCTCAGCGAGGCACAGTTGTGGCAGGTTGTATCCAAACCTCCACCCCATTGCTTATTCCCATTACTGGGTCAGCGTGCTTGATCACCTTCAGTGATATGTGTGGGAGCCGCGCTCCGTGTTTATCGTGCATCACTACACATCTCATGCAGGGGTTTCATGTGCGATCCACATAATTACTTGTTCAGGCCTGTCCCATACCAGGCTTGCGGTTAGCACGTTGTTCATGCCACTAGACGCACAACACAAGGTTCTAGTCCTTATATGCCAATGACCAGACCATCCACAACCCTGCACCTTCAGTGCCTGCATTCCTTTGCAGTCTAGCACCTCCAGTGCTACAGCCATCCATACCATTTTCTGGTCACGGCTAGGGTTTTATTTCATGAATATAAGTATATAAATACGTATAATAGTTCATGGCTCAAAACTTGTTTATTTTACATTTCACAGATAACCAGTCTAGTACTGCCAATTCATAAATCAACCATTCTCAATCTTTCACATGCAATATTGCCTATATTCAAGGTTATGTTTTAGCGATATTTAAAATATAGGTTCAAGATGACCAAGGATATGACTTGCCTCCCGCGTCGTAAGATACAGCAGTTGACGTCGGATCCGCAGTGAAGTCCTCGAACTCGGGCTCTTGATCTGCTCTCCAATCCAACAAACAACCAATAATCATAATCTTTTCCATACATTATTATACTATATGCAATGATGCAAGATGAAGTCTTGATGATTCTGAAATGATTGAGTTTAGAGGCTGATTAGGGTTAAGTTAAGGAAACCAATGTTAAGATTAGCTGTCAAAGGTTTACAAGGTTCCAAATGTCTCAAAATATCAGAATGATATCAAGGTTGCGACTGGTTCGCTCAAAAACAGCGAACGTCTTTAGGTCGACATTCGGTTCAAAGCATCGACATAGGGTCGATGAATGATAGAGGGGTTATTTTAACTTGTGGTAGTAGAATAAAATGTAGATCACAACTCTACAAATTCAGTGGACAAAGTGGATTTCAAATTGCACAACCAGAAGTGGGTAAACAAGGCCAATGCCACTGGCTGGCAAGCTCTGGCATAGAGCTGACAATGCCAAAAACTAGGACTTAGCATAACTTTTGATCTGGAGCTCCAAATGATGCACCACTTTGTCTGGGAGGTAGGCTTGAGTAACAGGAACAATTAAGTCAACAGGATCTAGGGCAAGAAATGACTAGAAAGCAAGAAATTTGATGATGAACAGAGATGAACTGGCTGCACTGGAGCAGTTCTGGACAAGATCTTGGCATGGCTGTAACTTCCAATCTAGGCCAATCTAGGTGTCGGGCTAGAAGACAAAAATACTCAGGAGACTAGGGCACATCTAAAAGACAAGGTTTCGAGGGCTGAAATGGCCGGGATCACTTTTCCGATCATCGTCGCCGGAGAAGAGACACTGCAAGTTGGGGGTTTCTGTTACAGGCCGAGAGAACTAAATTCCTTGCTTGGAGAGTATCTAGGAGGTATAGGGAAGCTTCTGGTAACATCAAATTGACCGGAGGATCACCGGAGAAGCCTGGCGACGATCGCCGGTTTCTGGTGAAGCTCGGTTTAGAGAAAAGCTTCGAATGATGTTTAATTAGGGATTCTAAGCTTACAGGCTTGCTTGAAATAACCCACTGATCAATTTTGTTTACAGGATCGAGGGCTAATTCGGGGTAGATTGGCCAGCATTGCCGGAACAGGGCATCTTCGACTTTCAGCCATTTCCGGCGATCATCGGCGTTAGAGTCCACCGGAGAACAATTAAATGCTATCACACAGAGAGGATGATTAGGGGAACTCACTGATGTTGTTAATTTGGCAGGAAATTAAGTGTAGAGCGTTGGCACCGTGAGCCTCCTCGACGGCTCGCCGGAGAAGAAAACGAAAAGAGCAAATTCTGGAACTTGGCTGGTTTCTGGTGAAGTGTGGAGAAGCTGCTGAACTTAGGGATGTTTAAATAGGCAGGCGAAGCTTGCAAGGAGGGAGCAGTGAATTGATTTGGCAGTTGGTGATGCGATTGGTTGCGTGCTGGAGCAACAGCGGCGAAGACACAGCGAAGAACGGTGATGCGACGGCGACAAGCTTGCAGCTGATCACAGTGTCGCCTCATCGGGACTTCGCAACGCTAGAGCACACGGTGGCGACAACAACTGGCACGGCGCAAAAGCAACTGACAAAAGCCTGGTGTTTCTGCTGCTGGGCCCGCACGAGGGCGGTGCTGTCGTCGACGCTGCCACGGTGTTGCCACGGCGATGGCTGAGATACTGACGCGTGCGCAATAGGGAGAGCAAGCATGCACGAGCACGAGCGCGGGCGAAGCCTCACCGGCGGCAAGCAACCACGGCGCACAAGCACGGCGGTCCCTGGTCGAATGCTGCTGTTGACCTGGTCGAAAATGGATTCATTTGCAATTTCAATTCTTTGAGTTTTGGACTGAAATGTAAATCTGGAATTCTGGAAGGTTTAAACTGAATTTGCTTCTGCTGTTTTGGTAATCTTTATTCAACAGATGATTTGGCAGAGATTGAAGATAAAAATTTGGCACATTTGGATAGCTTTTGATACAATTGAAAATAGGGTAATTTAGGGTAAAATAAGGTTTAAGTTTTGATGATTTCGAATTCTGGTATTTAGGGTTCGATTTTGATGTCTGCACAGAAGAGAAACTTGTGGCAAATAGCGTTTTGAGCAGATTTGCTGAAGAAATTCTGAATTTGGAGTTAATCTGGAGATTTTAGCCTTTTTGAGTTTTCAAATAACAGATAAGGACTAATTTGCGATAACTCTTGGACTGATTTGTGAAAAGAGTCTAGATGATAGAATCTGGCTGTCAACTTTTTATATTAAGGTATTGACATACCCATGATCATATTCCAGGAATAATCTGGTCTGAACTTAGTCGAGATTTTGATTAAATCTGTATTTCTGAAACTTAGGGTATTTGGGTAATATAAAATATTTCTGTTTTCGAAAACAGAAGGAGCTGATAAATCTGGAATTTAGAGATAGAATTGGATCTAGGTTCTGAAGGCTTTTAGATTCATAGTAACTGATAGATCACATCTGAACAATCTGATCTTGATTTGAGGTCACAGGATAGATTTTGGAGATTTTAGGGCTTGAGATAGAAACTGATCTGGCTATTACTACTGATACATGCATGCATGCTATTGATGAAAAAGGAAATTTTCACCCCTAACTCAGGGTGTTACAGATCTACCCTCCTTAAAGAAATCTCGCCCCGAGATTTACCTAAGACAGGAAAAGATAAGGATAGGTTTGCTTAAGATCTTCTTCCTTCTCCCAAGTAGCTTCTTGTTCTGAATGATTCTTCCATTGAACTTTACACAATCTGATTTTCTTCTTTCGGAGCTGACGTTCATCAGTGGCTAGGATTCTGATTGGGTGCTCAAGATAAGTGAGATTCTTTTGTAAAGGCACATCTTGTACATTTATCTGGTCCGTAGGTTCCTTCAAACATTTCCGGAGCTGAGAGACATGAAACACATCATGCACTCCTGCTAATCCCTCAGGTAATTCCAATTTATATGATACTTCCCCCTTTCTCTTGATTATCTTAAATGGTCCAATGAATCTTGGAGATAACTTTCCTTTCACTTGGAATCTTTGTAATCCCTTGAATGGTGTGACCTTGAGATACACAAAATCTCCTGGTTCAAATGATAATTCTCTCCGTCGTTTATCTGCATAACTCTTTTGTCGTGATTGTGCTGTTTTCAACCTTTCTTTGATGAGTCTGACATGAGCTTCTGCTTCTTCTACTATCTCTGGTCCTATGACTTTTCGTTCTCCTGGCTCATTCCAATGTAATGGTGTTCTGCATTTACGTCCATATAAAGCTTCAAATGGTGCCATCTGTATACTAGCTTGATAACTATTATTATATGTAAATTCTGCAAATGGTAAACATTTGTCCCATGATGTTCCATAATCTAGTATACAAGCTCTTAGAAGATCCTCTAGGATTTGGTTGACTCTTTCTGTCTGTCCTCCCGTTTGTGGATGATATGCAGTACTGAAGTCCAACTGGGTTCCTAGGGTTTCATGCAGTCTATTCCAAAATTTGGAGGTAAACTGTGTTCCACGATCTGAGACTATCTTCTTAGGAATACCATGCAATGCCACTATTCTTTGCATGTATAACTCTGCTAATTTACTGCCATCAAAAATCTACATGTTCTTGCCAAGTACATGGGTTGTAACCCCAAGTGCAATACCTCAGCTAGCCATGAACCATTACTTCTTGTTTACAAACTTAACACATGGTATTTCTTGTGGTACATAATTACATGAATATATTGAAAAACTCTATAATCAGAAACAGTTCCAAATAGAAAGGTAATGATATCATAAAAGCCATTAGATAGCCTAAACTGAAGGTGATGAGCATCCTGCACTATTGATCACAAACAAATGAATGGAATTAACCAACTTTTGTTCACAATTAACACTATGCAAACACAGAATTGGAATGTTGAACTTGGAGGGCTCTATTCTAACTGTGCAAGGATTGATCAGATCACCTCTTGTAGCATTATCAGCTCGCGCTTGTTGCTCTGGATCGCCTCTGCAACCACCAGAACCAAAATTGCGCGTCAAAAGAGCTTAATCACGTGAGATAGGAGCACTAGAACCTTAGAATTCACCCCGAAGAAAACGAAACAAAACGAAATGAATCAAATTCGATCGCCAACTGAGCTCGAAATCGACTAGAATTTTACCTCATGTCGTTGGTTTCTTCGCGAAAGGATTCATGTCTTCGTCGGCCTCGACCCCTCACCAAGCCAGGCAATCTATCACACCACACCGGGCCTGCAGATCTACCGCACTGCCTCCTCCCTCCGCCGCAAGCCGCTGCCACTGCCGCTCCGCCTCCTCCCTTCGCCGCAGGTCGCTACCGCTCCACCTCCTCCCTCCACCGTAGGCCGCTACCGCTAGGGCTTTGTGGTGGAGGTGCGGTGGGGAAATGGTTGGGGATTGGTGGGAGATCGAGCAAAGGTGGGGTGCGGCGGTGGGGGATCGGTGGTGGAGAGGTGGGGTGTTGGCCGCTGTGGGGGATCGGTGGCGGAGACGGAGAGGATTGGGGGAGCTTTCTCGGCGGAGATGGAGAGGATTGGGGAGAGTTTTCACGGCGGAGAGCTGGAGATGGAGGAGGTTTTTCGGTGTGGGGAATGGATTGGGGGCACCGGGGAAGGTATTGATTTGCTGCAAAACCAATAAATCTGCAGAAAATATTTTCAGTTTTGCGCCAAAAATATTTTGTTGAAATCCTCTGGTGAAAATATTCTGCTGAAATATTCTTTAATTTGCAGAAAATATTTTCAGATTTATTATTCTGCTGAAAATTTTCAGTTTTGCGCCAAAAATATATATATTACTTATTCCTAGCGGTAGATTTGTTAAAAATAATAATTTTCCCAACTGACAAATCGGTGAAAAATCAAAATTATATTTTCACCTGTAGAACTGCTGGTAAAAAAAAGTTTTTCCTAGTAGAAAAAATATTCTCAGCTGTTCCACAGGTCCTGTATATCTTTTCTCAAACCGATCTACAGCTTGCAATATATTATTTATTCCTAGCGGTAGATCTGCTAAAAATAATAACTTTTCCCAGCTGATACATCGGTAAAAAATCAAAATTATATTTTCATCTGCAGGACTGCTGGGAAAAAAGTTTTTCCCAGCAGTTTTACAGCTTGTGCTGGCCTACCGTGTTGTAGTGACAATGAGACAATGGCTCATTACCTGGATGAAGTGAGGAAATTGGAAACACATTTCAGAAATTTCAAAATCCAATTCGTTTCATGAAGAGACAATATTCTTGAGGACCAATTGTCAAAAATTGGGTCCTCACACACCTCCGCTCCGGCAGGAGTGTTCATTGAACACTTAAAACATCCCTCAATCACTGAGAAGACAAAGGCGATGACTAATGTCGCCACTCTCGAGCATGAAGCATATTGGATCCAACCATTGAGGATCTATCTCACGCATAAGACCTTGCTTGAGGATGAAATCGAGGCTGACCGGTTAGTTAGAAAAGCACGCCTGTACAGACTGGTCGAAGGGACCTTGTACAAAAAGAGTACTCAAGGAGTACTCATGCATTGTATACCTCAGGAAGAAGGACAAACCCTTTTGAAAGACATCAATGGAGGCATATATAGTGCACATGCATCCTATTGAACACTGGTTGGAAAGGCTTTTCGACAAGGGTATTATTGGCCTTCAGCATTGAACGATGCCAGACAATTGGTCAAAACATGCCCACAGTGTCAATTTCATGCTCGACAAGTTCATCAGTCGGCATATGCATTACAAACTATTCTCTTGACTTGGCCATTCGCCGTATGGGGAATAGATATTCTGGGGCCAATGCCTCAAACTACCAATGGGTATAAGTTTTTGTTTGTAGCTATTGATACGTTCACTAAATGGATCGAGGCTGAACCAGTCCGAACCATTACCGCCGTAGCGGCGAAGAAGTTCTTTCATAAGAATATTGTGACACAATTTGGAGTCCCAAGTCGTCAAATCACAGATAACGGATCCCAATTCATTAGTGGTCTTTTTCTAGACTATTGCGACGATATTGGGACCAAAATCTTCTTCGCATCAGTTGCTCATCCGCAGAGCAATGGTGCAGTTGAATGCGCCAACAGGCGGATAATACAAGGGGTTAAGAAACGTATATTCGACAGCCTTATGTTGCGCTCAGGGGCTTGGGTAGAGGAACTCTACTCTGTTCTATGGGCACTTCGCACCACACCCAGTAGAGTCACAGGCGAGACGCCTTTCCAATTGGTTTTTTGGTGAAGCCATGTTTCCAAATGAAATCCAACTTAGCTCTACTCGCGTAAGTAACTTAAATATCATCAATCAAAGTGAAACACGCGAAGATGAGCTCATTCTTCTAGAAGAAAAGTGTAATTAAGCATTGATTCGGTCCGCAGAGTATTTACAGGCTTTGCGTAAATATCACAGCAAAAGGGTGCGAGCACGTAGCCTTCACGTGAGAGATTTAGTTTTGAGAAAAATGCAAAACCAGTCTATTCGCAACAAGTTCTCCCCTCAATGGGAAGGTCCCTACATTGTGGTCTCAATACCATGACCTGGATCAGCTCGATTAGCTATGGATGATGGAAGAATTCTCTCTAACGTTTGAAACATAGACCAGCTGCGCAAGTTTTACGTGTAAGTTTTTCCATTTTCCTTATACATTTTTATATTTAATACAACACTTTTTCACTATATATTATCATTATTTTCCCAATTTTGTCCTCACATTTTCTGGGATCAGGTTTACTACATCCATCATAGCACTTAGTTGACTTTCATAGTCGAAAGTAGCATTTTCACCCATAGGATTCAGATTCAAGTTCGGACCGTGGTGATGCCTTAATTTGCAAAGGATAGCAGAAGCTAAAGCTCCGACATCAGGCCTCAATGCTTCCTTTTGCTTCCTTGCAATTTCAGGAATGTTCGCGACCAGTGAGTCAACTTGAGCGGCGACCAACTTACAGGACTCACTGAGGCTTAAGTCATCCTTTTTAGGATCAATGATATCTGCCTTCAGTAAGTCCACGGACATTCTTAGTTTCTTGAAAGTGTCAAGCTCGACACTATTACAACTCTTGATAGTTGCTTCTAAAGCATCCCTCTCCTTACAAGCAAGCTTAGCAGCATCATTGGCCTTGTCAATGGATGCCTTATGAAGCTCACAAATATTGTGGAGCGTATCAATATCAATCCCCCTTTAGATGAATTTTTGCTCAAAGTGATCTTTTTCCTCAGTCAGCTTCTTGATATGCTCTTCTTGTACTAAAAAGAAGAAGAAATGAGTTCAATTGAATTCATGAAAATTACAAAAGATAAGCTAAACTTTTGTCGAAAGTGAACTTACATTTCATCTTTCCTCGCTGCTCTTCGCAAAGCACGAGGAGATGTTTAGATTTTTCTTTAAGTGTATCATATAATGCTGATGCTTCCTCGAAGGTCACAGCCCTTTCTTTAGCCTCTTTTAATTTGGCTTCTAGCACTAGGATTTTGGCGAGTCGTTCCTCGTTCATTTCCAGGGCTTCAGCCATCTTACTCTGTCGACGATTGGAACCTAGGGGTCCTCCTATCGAACTTATGCAAAATTGAAATGGGTTATGAAGGGAGCCAATCAGACAACTACCAAAGTATTCAAAGTATCTACGAATCTAAGACACAGGAATTTATCCCGGCTCGGGACCTTGTAGCTGAGTAATGACCCTACTCCTGTGTATTTATCTATGTGAAAAAAATGATTACATAAAGAGTGTTACAAAGAGAATGCAAGGTCTATCCTATTAGGCTATGTCTAATCTTCTCTCTTGTTGATCTCTCCCCTTGATCCTTCCCTTGAAGGTCTTTTTATACCCGCTGAAGAGATCATCGGTTGTCCTCTGAAGACATGCTCCACGGTTGCCCTCAACCGCTTCATTACGGTTGCTGCAATTCGTGTTTACGTGATAGTGGCTGTAGGTCGTGGCTACATGGCAGTTAAGCAGCTCTGACCAGTCGTCGTGGAAACTGCTTCACCATCCTTACCTTATTCGACTGTTATCTTGCCAAGGACTTATGATTATTTCGGGAATAATCATAAGGATCAAGGTACAGTTATTGTGAAAGGTGATCGCGCACCTCTGCGACCACGTATTGATATCGGGCTTTGTCTTTGCACGGGGGGGGGGGGGGGGGGGGGGGGGGGGGGGTTGGGGGGGTCGTTATGGTCGTAGGCATATGTCTTTGCAACCGTAGTGCTCGCGGATACAACATAAGACTATGGACTGTACAGTAATAAGCGTTTAAGATCTATAGAGTCTTATAGCTCAAATTGCAAGAATTAAATATCAGATGGGCTATGTCCAGAACACCTTTGGACTACCCGGTATCTCTTTCCTAGGCCTTCTGCTACCATAGAAAGGTATGTGCGACGATGGAGCATTTGTGCGTTACCATGGAAAGGTATGCGCAACCATGGGTGTCTAAGCACGGCTAACAATCCTCGTTAGCTAGCCCCCTAATTTGAAATGACAGATGCCAATACAATGATTGTGTCACTTCGAATTCTAAATAGCATCCCGTCGCTCCAAATTTCTGCACTGTACTACATCATTTCGAATTCCAACACAACTCGAGGAGAGAGTTGAGGAAGTGGTTACCAGGCAGGCGCTTGGGAAGATATCGAGGCCTTCTCGTTGTGCCCTAGGCCGGGAACTCTAAATGTTGGCTTTGGAATTCTATAAATAGCCACCACCCTACTGTGGAACTCCCAACTCTTCACAAATTCTCTAAACCTTTAGACTCCTTGCCTTCCTGACTCTTCCTCTTCTTCTCTTGTTTCAATGGCATCCCCAATCTAGGAGCGACTTGATGTGGAAGAAGGTTTGGTTGCCGAAGGCAATGTTGAGGCATTGGGCTCATAGGGGATCAGTGTTGATAATGTCACACTGCCATCTCAAGAGGTAATTCTCTCTCGGTAGGTTGGCGTGGGTTTCTTCTTCTTGAATATGGTTTTCCAATCTCTTGGGTTCTTGTAGTTGCTCGAACGTCCATCAGCTTCAAGCAAGCGATCTAGTGATAATGTTGGATCATCCAGCGAATTTTCGGCAAAAAGGATGATTAGGGCCTCTTTCCTTGCTACACAAAGTGATCATGATAGAAGGAACGAGGCCTCAACCCCCTTGCCATTAGCTGCAATTGTGGCTCAGGTCTCATCTAGGGCCCCACGAACTGTTCCTCATTGTTTGAGGTGAACACTTGTTTTTTCTCTAACCAAGTTGAGTCATTTAGTTAGGAATGATTTTATCCAATTGTGAATTTATCGTATAGGACATATTAGACAACTTCCTTTAGAGTCGCTTCTGTTGCGGCCGAGGAGGATGTGGAAGTTATGGATCCCACTGGGGTCCAGTCAGCATCGGTCTCCCTAGTAAGGATTCTCGCTCTTTTTGTTATGTTCATGACTTGGAATGATCTCTTTGTCGCAATAGGGAGACAAAGTCGGGAAGACGGCAAACAAAGAGCTGGCTGAGACCTTGGCGTCCTTGAAGGAGAAGACTGCACTGTGCAGCTTCCTCCAGGAGGAGAACGAGTGCCTCAAGGAGAAGTTCATCCAAAGAGGACTCAACCTAGACTCTCTCCATCAAGTCATTGATCGCTATAAGGCGGTCAGTGAGAGGGCTCGAGAGACTGCAAGGCTTGCTTGAGATGCCGAGAAGCTTGTCTGCAAGGAAAAGGACACCTTGGATGCTTTGATCGAAGGTTGAAGTCTCACTGAGGGGGACACTTTTAGGAAACTGAAGGTGGTTGCAGACTCTCTTGAGGCGAAAGTTGTTAAACCCGAAAGGGTTAACTTATCTCTTGAAGAGTCTTGCAATATGGTTGCTGCTCAAGCCGACTCGTTGGTCGCCAATATCCCACAGTCTACGATGAGGTACATGGGGAGACTAAGAACCGATGTTGGTGCTATAGTCTACCATCCTCTGCAGGCTTAGGCGTCACCACGGTCTGAACTTAGATCTGAATCCAGTGGTGAGAGATGCAATTGTTGGCAGCGAGGAGCAACTAAACACAACCAGGGCCGAGGTCCAACCCTTAGTAGATAGATTGTTACATGACCTCGACCTCCCCTGATGTATCCCATCTTATTTGTAAATTTTTGTAAATATTATCAATGAAAGCATTGTCAATGAAAATTTTTTACCATGTAAAAATTTTAATATAATTGATGGGCTATGTCCAGAACATCCTTGGACTACCCACTATCTCTTTCCTTGGCCTTCCGTGACCATCGAAAGGTAAGTTCAACTATGGAGCATTGTGCGCGACCACGGAATGACTATCGCGATCTTGAGGAGGATATGTGTGACCTTGGAAATACCTGGGCAATTCAATTTCGAGTAACAATCCTTGTCAGCTAGCCCCCGAAGTCAAAATGAAAAGGTTTTCTTTACCCTGCAAAAGGCGTTTCGGGCTCTGAAAAGGCGTCCTTTTGTTTTGACTTCCCACCGAACCCAAGAAGAAATTTGAGTGCGCGTGTCAAGTTTGTTTTGACGGGCATTGAATGCTAAAAGTTCTTTTTGTCTCGCGGCGTGAACAATGGTCAAGAACCTAAGGAAAGTAGCCTTTTAAACCCTGCATCCCGAGACTTGCCTATGCACGCAATCTTCCTCAAAATTTTCTAAGTTTTCTGGGAGTTCTTAGCTTTACCCTTTGTCTTTTGAGCCCTTACCTTCATCTTCCTCTTTTAAAACTCGACCCAATGGCTTGCTAGATATGATCCAGTCACTGCTCAGAGGAGATTCTGCTGGCCTTGGAGGCTAACAGTTACCTCCCTTCTAGGTCACTGATTCCATGGTGTCATACTGGGGAGAACGAGGAGAGCCCGAAGGTGCAAGAGGGTGAGCTAGTGGTGTTTGAGGATTTCCTGCGTTACGGCTTCCACTTGCCGGAAAGCAACTTCTTCCGGGAGATCCTCGGCCACTACGACTTGGAGTCGATAAATCTGAACACCAACTCAGTGTTGATTCTCGCAACCTTTCAACACCTTTGCGAGGCCTACATTGGGGTTTTGCCCTGGTAATTGCTTCAACCTTTGAGATTTAGTCAGATTGGTAGATTTTGTCTCAATTTGTTTTTCTTTGGAGGTGTTGTTTTGATTATTTTCATTCTTTTTAAGCCTTGTCCCCCTCTGAGGTCGAGGTGAGGACAAATTTTCTCCTGAAATCTTTTAATCCGGTCAAGGAAGGTGACATCAATGAGCCAAGACTGAAGAGCCTAGTCGGCAGCACTGATGAGTTTGGGCAGGCGCGTCGAAAGGTATGTCTCTTTCAGAAAACCTATGCAAACTCTGTTTTTAGGAGATGATTCACCAGAGGAAATTCTTTTGGATTTTCATAGTTGTTTTCGCGACCCACAGCCCCAAAAAGGCTAGCTGACGATGAGGTTGAACCTTCTGGTGCTTCTTCATCGAAGAAGCTGAAGAAGGCTCCCTCTATGCCCAAGGACTTGGCCAGGGCGAAAGCTTTGGGAATAAGCCCAATCTCCCCTCTCGTGATCTTAGCCATGGAGGTTGCAACCACTTCCATGGCAAGGGTTTCTGCGACAACATTGCCTGCTACGACCAAGGCAATAGCAGGCACGCAGGAACAGGTCGCGGCCGCGACTGGCCCTGATGTCGCAACCAGAAGGGTCGTTGCGGTAATGTCCTTGGCTTCTCAATTTTCCCCTTATACAACCTCAAACCAGCATAAGATTTTGTAGGGAGAGGGGAGTGATGTGAAGGAGGATGCTTCCCTGTTCCTGTTGAGGAAGAGGAGAAGGGCTTCCTCTGATGAATTTGACCCTGAGGAATCATCCACGCTCTTATCTCCCAAGGGCGTGGCCTCGAGTTCTCGCAACCCCATGACACTCAGCATCAGGTACATGTCCACCCTTTTTCTGATCAAGTTACCCTGTTTAGTTAGGGATAATTAGTTGCATTTGGGAATTCAGGGCTCCTTCTGTTGCATTGCCTATGTCATCGACCGAGGCTGCGGAAAGAACAATAGAGGCCGCGGCCATAGAAGGTGTCACCGCGACAAATGAGGTCGCGGTTTCACAGGCCGTCGGTGGAGAGCCTGAGTCCATCATTGGTGAGGTGGCAAAAGACATCCAATCAGGTGTTCTCACCAATGATGAGGTGACTAAGGCCGCTGTTGAGATTTTGACCATGGGGATGGATGAATAGGTAAATATCTCTGCTCCCTCTGTGGTCGAGGGAATCACGTCTCCCTCTTGTTTGGGAGAACAAGGAGAGGAAATGGTGGAAGAGACGGCAATCTAACCTGCCCAGATCCAGCGCCCTGCTGAAGACTTGAACCCTTCAGCGGCGCCTTCTAACTTGGCTTCTATTGGCCAAACCGGCTAATCTGAAGGTCTCTCTGAGAGGTTTGTTCGTGAATTTTTGGAGGTAAGTAGAATTCTTTACCATTTAGGCTTTCGCATTATTTCCTTAGGAATTTTACTCCTAGTACTTTCTTGTTTTATGCAGGATGCAGCTCACGTAGCGACCTCATCTAGTCTACTGATGAATAGGTAAATATCTCTGCTCCCTCTGTGGTCGAGGGAATCACGTCTCCCTCTTGTTTGGGAGAACAAGGAGAGGAAATGGCGGAAGAGACGGCAATCTAACCTGCCCAGATCCAGCGCCCTGCTGAAGACTTGAACCCTTCAGCGGCGCCTTCTAACTTGGCTTCTATTGGCCAAACCGGCTAATCTGAAGGTCTCTCTGAGAGGTTTGTTCGTGAATTTTTGGAGGTAAGTAGAATTCTTTACCATTTAGGCTTTCGCATTATTTCCTTAGGAATTTTACTCCTAGTACTTTCTTGTTTTATGCAGGATGCAGCTCACGTAGCGACCTCATCTAGTCTACTGATGAATAGGTAAATATCTCTGCTCCCTCTGTGGTCGAGGGAATCACGTCTCCCTCTTGTTTGGGAGAACAAGGAGAGGAAATGGCGGAAGAGACGGCAATCTAACCTGCCCAGATCCAGCCCCCTGCTGAAGACTTGAACCCTTCAGCGGCGCCTTCTAACTTGGCTTCTATTGGCCAAACCGGCTAATCTGAAGGTCTCTCTGAGAGGTTTGTTCGTGAATTTTTGGAGGTAAGTAGAATTCTTTACCATTTAGGCTTTCGCATTATTTCCTTAGGAATTTTACTCCTAGTACTTTCTTGTTTTATGCAGGATGCAGCTCACGTAGCGACCTCATCTAGTCTACTGATGGAGCATTTGAAGGTCGCATAGGCCGAATATGGCCAGTTGAAGCAATAAGTATCTTGCTCTTGTGCTTAGTATTTTTGAAATGATAGTAACATTCGTTGTTGCAGGGAAAAGGCTGCTCTGCGGAATAAGATGGCTGCAGCTGTAGAAAGGCTCGCCAAGACCCTGGCGCTTGAAGCCGAACTAAAAGAGGATAAAGAAAGAGCTGCGACCTTTGAGCAAGCATCAGGATTGTGCAACTCACTTAAAGAAAAATCTGAACAACTCCTAGTGCTTTGCGAGGTGCAACAAGACAAACTGAAATGTAAATTCACTTTTGGCAAAAATTTACCTTACCTTGGTAAATTTCATGAATCCGATTGAACCCATTTCTTCTCCTTTTTAGTACAAGAAGAGCATATTAAGAAACTAATCGAAGAAGAGATCAATTCAAGAAAAGTGCATCCATAGGGGGATGGACATTGGTACGCTTCACAAGGTTTGTGAGCATCTCCAAGCATCTAGCGATAGGGCCAGAGACGCTACTAAGCTTGCTCGCAATGAAAAGGTCACTTTAGAAGCGACTATCAAGAGCTGTAGCAGTGTCGAGTTTGATCCTTTCAAGAAACTGAGAATGGCCATGGACCTACTGAAGGCAAACATCGTTGATCCTAAAAAGGATGACTTAAACCTCAGTGAGTCCTGCAAGTTGGTCGCCGCTCAAGTTGACTCACTGGTCATGAGCATTCCAAAAATTGTGAGGAGGCAAAAGGAAGCATTGAAGTCCAACGTTGGGGCTGTAGCTTCCGCTATCCTTAGCAAGTTAAGGCATCACCACGGTCCAAATTTGGATCTGAACCCTATGGGTGAAAATGCTATTTTTGACAGTGAGGAACAATTGAGTGCTATGATGGATGAGGTGAGACCTCTGGTTGAAAATTTGCTTTGAGATCTTGATCTTGTTTGATGTAAAATCTATTATGACATCTTGTAATAATGAACTTATTGACATAAAATGGAAATGTTTACCTGGTTTAGTGATTATTTTGTACCTTGAAAATACATACAGTTAGTAAAGATTTTGATGATCAATAGAAATGAAAATGTGAAGAATAAACTGCTAAGTATTCAGTTTCTTGACTTAATGCTATAGTTATGTTTCCCTAGCCCCCTCCTGTGACCATGTATACTGAAGGTGTAGTATATGGTCGCAGGATTGAAAACAAACGATGGCATAGATGATCGAAAACATATAATTCAATCCCGTATGTGTGAAACGGCTTAGAAGGGGAGTTTGGCTATACGTGATCACATGGTCGCAAGAATAAACATTTTAATGTAAATGCAGAATATTGTTGCAAACTAACAACCACCCAAGTGGTCTGTAACATGCTAGTAAGTCCCTGATGCATTGAGAAATGACTTATAAAGGGATGTCTTGATTACTAGATGCGACCATGAGATCAGTCAGTGAATCCACTTAAACATTATGAGAAAAATGAGTATTACGACTAGCCCCTGGTCGTGGCCTGAGAAAAAGCGTTTCTTAAGGCGGTAGAATAAGCGTTTCTTAACCCATTGTATTATTTGCTCGTTGGGGCGTTCAACTGCACCATTGCTTTGCGGATGAGCAACTGATGTGAAGCAGATTTTGGTCCCGATATCATTGCAATAGTCTAGAAAAAGACCACTAATGAACTGGGATCCGTTATTTGTGATGAGACGACTTAGAACGCCAAATTGTGTCACAATGTTTTTATCAAAGAACTTCTTCACCACTGTGGTGGTAATGGTTTGGACCGATTCAGCCTCGATCCATTTAGTGAATGTATCAATGGCTATGAATAAATACTTGTATCCATTGATGGCTTGGGGCATTGGCCCTAGAATATCTATTCCCCATACGGCGAATGGCTAGGTCAAAGGAATAGTTTGTAGTGCATATGCTGGCTGATGAACTTGCCGAACATGAAATTGACACTACGAGCATATCTTGACCTAGTGCCTGGCATCATCTAATGTCAAAGGCCAGTAATACCCTTGTCGAAAAGCCACCGACCAGCATTCTATAGGATGCATGTGCACCGCACATGCCTTCGTGGATTTCTCTCAGAACGGTTTGTCCTACTTCTTGTGGTATGCAACCCATGAATAATCCTTGAGTACTCTTTTTGTACAAGGTCTCTTTGACCAGTCTGTACATGCATGCTTTTCTAACTAACCGATCAGCGACAATTTTGTCCTCGGGCAAGGTCCCATGCGCGAGATAGATCCTCAATTGTTGGATCCAATCTGCTACATGATCGACGTTGGCGACATTAGTCATCGCCTCTGTCTTCTCTGTGATTGAAGGATGTTTTAAGTGTTCAATGAACACTCCTGCCGGAGCAGAGGCATGTGAGGACCCAATATTTGATAATTAGTCTGCGAGAATGTTGTCTCTTCGCGGAACGAATTGCACTTCAAAGTTTCTGAAGTATTTTTCCAATTTCCTCACTTTGTCTAGGTAACGAGCCATTGTCTCGTCGGAGGTGTTGTACTCCTTGTTTACCAAGTTTACAACTAGTTGTGAGTCTCCCCTCACCACTAGCCGATGGACTCCAAGGGATTTGGCTGCTCGAAACCCGACTAGAAGACCTTCATACTATGCTGCGTTATTGGTAGCAACAAAGTGGAGTTGTATGATGTACAGGAGTTGGTTGCCCTGAGGTGTGATTAAGACCACTCCAGCCCCCGAGTTTGAGAAACCGTGAGAACCATCGAAATACATCGTCCAAAGGTCGGTAGTCGACAAATCTGTTGGTTCCTGTGCAAGTGGTTCGGGATTAGTCCATTCGACCATGAAATCTACAAGAATTTGAGATTTGATTTCCACTCGAGCAGTGAAGTGGAGATCGAACACTCCGAGTTCTACTGCCCACTTCGCAACTTGACCAGTTGCCTCTGGATTACGGAGAATGTCCCCTAAGGAGAAGGACGAAGGCACGAAAATCTTGTACGCTTGAAAGTAATGTCGCAATTTTTGGGAAGCCATTAAGAGGGCATAGAGTTGGTTTTTGGACCTAAGGGTAACGCTCCTCTGGTCCGTTTAGTACTTCTCTTATGTATTATACTGGTCATTGCACTCCTTCCCTTTCTGCGACTAGGACTGCACTAACCGTGCAAGGGGTAGCAGCTAAGTAAATGAGCAAAGGCTCTCCCATGTGTGGGGAAACCAACAATAGAGCACTTGATAAATATGCTTTGACTTCTTGAAAAGCTTTATCGGCTTCATCCAACCACTGGCAACCATTGTGCTTACGTAGTACCTTAAAGAAGGGTAATCCACATTCAACTAACCTCGATATGCAATGACTCAAAGCCTCCATTCGACCTGTTATGCTTTGAACTTCCTTCGTTGTCGAAGGGAATCTCATTTGCTCAATGGCCTAGATTTTATCAAGATTAACCTCAGTGCCTCGTGAACAAACAAGGAAACCTAAAAGTTTACCAGAAGAAACTCCAAAAGAGCACTTTTCGGGATTCAACTTGATTCCATGTTTATTCAAATTACAGAAAGTCTCAGTGAGATCATTTACATGATTAGAGGTTTTTAAGCTTTTTACAACCAGATCATCAATGTAAGCCTCTAAATTGCAGACTAATTGAGAAAGAAAGGTCTTCTGCATCAAGCGCTGATACTTGGAACCAGCATTCTTGAGCCCAAATGGCATTCTGATGTAGCAATAAGTGCCAAATGGTGTGATGAAGGCAGTTTTCTCTTCATCTACTTCTGTCATGCTAATTTGATGGTAGCCTGAGTAAGCATTCAGGAAGCTCATCAGTTCGCAATCCGCTGTGAAATCAACCAATTGGTCAATGTGAGGAAGGGGAAAGTCATCCTTCGAACAGGCATTATTAAGACTAGTGTAATCGACGCACATGCACCACTTACCATTAGATTTCAGGACCATGACCAGATTCACAAGCCATTCAGGATGGTTAACTTCGCTAATGAAGCCAGCTTCCTGGAGTTTATCTAACTCCGAACAGATGGCTTCTTGCTGATCAGGAGCAAAGCGTTTGAGCTTTTTCTTGATTGGTCACTGTCTAGGCCGAATCGCTAGCCCATGCTCGATCACTTCCCTTGGGACTCTGGGCATGTCAGATGGTTTCCACACAAACACATCTGCGTTAGCTCAGAGGAAAGTAATGAGCTCGAGTTCCTATTTGTCGTCCAGCACTGATCCAATCCGAACAGTCTTAGAGGGGTTATCTGAGAATAGGGGAACTTGCTTGAGTTTCTCATCTGATCACGGAGTTGCCTTGACCGCATCAGGCTCTTTGGTCACCAGCTTGACATCCCATAGGAGAAGTTGGTCGACCAATTCCAAAGAAATGCGATCACAAGTGAGAGCCATATTTTGACTTCCTCTGACCGTAATTACGCCTTTTGACCCTGGTACTTTGACGCACTGATAAGCATAGTGCATTGTCGCCATGAATTTGGAGAGTGAAGGCTTGACAAAGATGGTGTTACAAGCTGAATCAAAATCAATTACATCAAAAGTAATTAATTTTGTTCGAAAATTCTTTGGTTCTCCGAGTGTCACAGGTAACACTATTTGCCCGATGGGCATCATCAAAGAACCAAGGATTATTCTGAAAAATGGGTGTGCCACTGGTTTAATCTTTGAACGAGGTATCTGCATCTCATCAAGAGTTTTGGTGGATAATAGGTCAAGAGAACTTCCTCCATTGACCAGTACTCGTCCCATTTTAGCATTGCTAATAATGAGGAAATTACAAAAGGAAGTCATCGTGGTTGCGACAACCCTTTGGGACAATCTTCTCAGTTAAAGGTCAAGGAAGTTTCTGATCAACGGGGAAATTGAGGCTCTCCAAGGGGAGCCTCAATACTATTTACCTTCCGATAAACAGCTTTAAACTGACGCTTAGAATAATAAGATGAATACCCAGCAAAAATAACATTAATATGATTACTAGGTACTTGGTATGGCATTTCCTTGTCTCCATCGGCGTCTTTAATCCCACAGGATTGTTCCTATTCTGCTATAGTCGGCATCGTTACCTTGATAAAAATCTTCCATGCGCTTCAACCAAGTACGACAATTCTTGAGGTCGTGTCCAAAGGTGTTGTGTAATGGACATCATTTCTTGTTTCCTTGCTGGTTAGTCTGTTTTTCTGTGCGGTTGCCATTGCAATCACCGAAAGGAGCTTTATTAAATTTGAATGGAACTTTTTTACTTTTCTCTTGTGGTTGATTGTCCATGATTGCGACCTCTCAGAATTGGCTTGCTCCATTCTTCTTGGGCTTCTTGAACTTTCCAGCTACAAATGGTTTAGATTTCTTGCTTGAATCTTCTTTCTTTTTAGTTTTGAGCCAGGTTGAGGAGGTAAGTTTCCCTTGTCCACCATCCTATTCCATTCTACAGCCTCAACTGCATCGAAATATCGATCAGCCGTGTCGAAAAGCTCTAACACTAATTGTGGGGGATGGATACTTAAGTCCTCAGTGAACCTTCGGTATCTTACACAGTGTTTAAAGGCCATAATAACCTAAGTATCAGAGATAATAGGAATGGTATTTCGCACTCCTACAAATCTCTTAACAAACTGCCGAAGAGTTTCCATCGAAGTCTGGCGAAGACGGTGGAGATCATCTTCTTTGGCTGGCTTCTCATAGAAGTTTTGGAAGTTGCTGAGGAGGTCATCACACAACATTTCCTAGTTGTAGATCAATCCTTCGGGTTGATTGAACAACCAAGTCCGTGCCGGACCCTCAAGGACCTTCGGCAAGTAATTCGCCATAACCCGTTCATTCCCCCTAACCGCTTGAATGGCATTGACATAGATCTAGAGAAATTTGGTTGGACTTTGAGTCCCATCGAATCTCTTGATCAAACCGGGTTTAAACTTATCAGGCTAGAACACATTTCGTAGCCCAAAAGAAAAAGCTTTACAACCCACGTACGTACTACGTGGTCGTCGATCGTTGCTACTATCATCATGGTCGCGGAAGTAGTTGGGTTGAGGAAGCTCACGATGCGACCCCAAATGCAAGTGCACTAGCACGCGATTATGGTCGCGGGAAGTACTAGTTTGTCTGGTTTTGTCGTGTCGGGTATGCGCGGGATTACGCCTCTTTTGACTTTGATGGGAACTGTCTAGCTCTCGAGTGGTAGATCACAATGATGCTGTTGGAGTTATGCCTGAGGTGACTTCATCAAGGTTCTTCGCAAGCACCCTTGCGAAAGTTACCCCATCATCGTTCGCGAGGGAAGAACCAATTTGTCTGGTTTTGTCATGTCGGGTATGCGCGGGATTACGTCTCTTTTGGCTTTGATGGGAACCGTCTCGCTCTTTAGTGGTCACTCACGATGATGCTATTGGATTTATGCCCGAGGCGACTTCATCAAGGTTCTCCACAAGCACCCTTGCAAAAGTTACCCCATCATCGTTCGCAAGACTAGGGGGAGGATTGCGAAGGGCCTCTGCAATCACCAGGATACAGTCCTTTGCACTCCTCCTGGGTGCTGGTGGAGTTTCTAGTGTGGTCACTTCAGCCGTTGGGGAATAATCCAGAGCCGAGAGTGGTGTGTGTTCATGCCTGCGACCATCTAGATGCGGTTGACGAGACGTTCCTGGACCAAAGTCGTGGATAGCGGTATCATGGCAAGTTGGCGCAAGACGTAGGAAATCTTCTGTGACCTTGCGGACCTCGGTCTCTCGCTGTTCTCGTGCTTCGTCCTCTTTCTGTTTGCGCTCTCATTCTACCATAGCATCACGTTGCTCAGGGGTTTCCTCAGAAAGTGCAGCGACTTCCCTAGGAATAGAGTTCACCGATGGAGAAAGCATCTCGTCTTTGTCTGAGTTTGACTTGAAATCAAAGAGAGACTTCAAATTATCTGAGGAAAAGTTCTCTAGACGAAGCCCGAGATCATCTTCTTTCGAATCGTACGGGACAATGGGTTGCGGCACATACTCGTCCTGGGCTGTGGTAATACTCACAAAGGGCAAGCAAATTGCTCTTTTAGGTTCATGTCCAATAGATGTAACTAGAATTGAAGATGATTCTTCCCCGAGACAAGTCTCAAGGGTAGTATCGTCACCATTGATGGGGACGCTATCTTCATCCATAGCATCTACATGATCTTTGAGATCGAATTCGTTCTCCGAATCATGCAAGAAAGGGAAAGGATCCATGAATACATGAACCTTGGTGAAAATGTCTTCAAGGTCCCACGGTGAGCGCCAGCTGTCGATGATTGGAACCCAAGGGTCCTCCTATCGAACTTATGCAAAATTGAAATGGATTATGAAGGGAGCCAATCAGACAACTACCAAGGTATTCAAAGTATCTACAAATCTAAGACACGGGAATTTATCTAGGTTCGGGCCCTCGTAGCTGAGTAATGACTCTACTCCTATGTATTTTTGCAGGTGAAGAAAGGGATTACAAAAGTTACAAAGAGAATGCAATGTCTATTCCTATTAGGCTATGTCTAATCTTCTCTCTTGTTGATCTCTCCCCCTGAGCCTTCCCTTGAAGGTCTTTTTATACTCGTTGAAGAGATCATCAGTTTTCCTTCTGAAGACGTGCTCCACGGTTTCCCTTAACCACTTCGTGACACTTGCTACAAGTCGTGTTTACGTGATAGTGGCCGTAGGTCATGGCTACGTGGCAGTTAAGCAGCTCTGACTAGTCGTCGTGGAAACTGCTTCACCATCCTTACCTTCTTCGACGATTACCTTGTTAGGGACTTATGATTATTTCGGGAATAATCATAAGGATCAAGGTACAGTTATTGTGAAAGGTGATCGTGCACCTTTGCAACCATGTATTGATATAAGGCTTTGTCTCTACAGGGGGGTATGGTCGTAGGCAGATGTCTCTATGACCGTAGTGCTCGCGGATACAGCATAAGACTATAGACTCTACAGTAGTAAGTGTTTAAGATCTATAGAGTCTTATAGCTAAAATTGCAAGAATTAAATATCATTGATGGGCTATGTCCAGAACACTTTTGGACTACCTAATATCTCTTTCCTAGGCCTTCTGCTACCATAGAAAGGTATGTGCAACCATGGAGCGTTGTGCGCGACCAAGGGTGTCTAAGCATGGCTAACAATCCTCGTCATGCTCTGCAAAGCAACCTTGTCCTTGCGACAATGGATGTTATTATAGTTTCAGAAAAACAGGTCAGAAGCAAGATACTTACTGTTTCAACTATCTATTTTCGGCCTGAGCGACCTTCAATTGCTCCACTAGCAGACCAGATGAGGTCTCTACGCGAGCTGTATCCTACATAAAATAAGAAATACAAGGAATGAGGTTCCTAAGGAAATAAGGCAAAGCTTAAAGGTAAAGAGTTCTACTTACCTCTAAGAATTCGCGAAAAACCTCTCGGAGAGACCCTCAAATCCACTTGATTGGCTAGAAGAAGCCAAACTATAAGGCGCTAGCAGAAGATTCAAGTCTTAAGCAGGGTGCTGGATCTGGGCAGGTTGGACCGTTGTCTCTTCTGTCATCTCCTCTCCTTGTCCTCCCAAACAGGAGGGAGATGCGATTTCCTCAACCATGGGGGGAGCATAGATATTTACCTGTTCTTCCACCCCCATGGTCGAATCCTCTATGGCGACATCAGTTTCCCCATCATTGGCAGGAACATCGGATGGAACATCTTTTACCACTTCACCAATGATGGTCTCAGGCTCTTCTTCAGCGGCTTGTGAAACCGCGACTTTAGCTATTGCAATAATGTCATCAACAGCCCCGTTGTTGTTGTTCTGCCTGTAGCCTCAGTTGATGGCATAGGCAAAACAACAGAAGGAGCCTTGCATTCACAAATGCAACAAATTATCCCTAACTAAATAGTATGACTTAGTTAGAGAAGGGGCGAACATGTACCTGATACTGAGTCCCATGAAGTTGTGGGAACTTGAGGCCACACCCTTGGGAGATAAGAGCGTGGATAAGGCCTTTGGATCAAAATCACCAGAGGAAGTCCTTGTCCTCCTCTTCAAGAGAAATAGGGAAGCGTCCTCCTCCACATCGCTCCCCTCCCCCTGCACAACCTTAAGCTGATTTATAGTGGTATAAGGGAGAGATCAAGAAGCCAGAGACATTACCGCAACAACCCTTCTACTTCTGACATCGAGGCCAATCATGGTCGTGGCTGCGACTTGTTCCTGCGGGCCAACTGCTGCCCTGGTCACAGCAGACGATGTTGTCATAGGAATTCCCACCGTTGTTCAGGTCGTGGGAGGGGAGATGGGGCTTATTTTCAAAGCTCTCGCCCTGGCCAAACCCCTGGTTGCAGAGAGAGCTTTCTTCAGCTTCTTCGATGAAGAACCACCAGAAGGTTCAACATCATCGCCGGCAAGCCTTTTCTGGGTTGTCTGTTGGTTGCGTGAACAACTACACAAACCCAAAAGAATTTCCTTTGATAAATAATCCCCTAAAACCGAATTTGAACAAGCTTTCTGAAAAATTTATATCTTTCGACGCGCCTGCCCAGACTCGTTGGTGTTGTCGACCAGGCTCTTTGGTCTCAGTGCATTGGTGTCGCCTTCGTCGACTAGATTATAAGATTTTAAGAGGAAATTCGTCCTCACTTCAGCATCAGAAGGGGACAATACTGAAAAAGAATAACAATGATCAAAACAACATAAATTCAATCTCCAAAGAAAATCAGATTGAGACAAAATCTACCAATTTGACTAAGCTTAGAGTTCAAGCACTTACCAGGATTGTAGTCCCTGGTGGCGTCGTCCATCGCCCTGACTTCCCAAGCCGGGTGATCCCTCCTCCTCAGAGGGTTGATCCAATTCTTTACAAAATCTTGGATCACATTGCGAGCGATCAAGCCTTTATTCATTAGGTATTTGATTACCTGGGCTTGCCTCTTCTGCTCGTCGGAGGGGGGGGGCGACATCCTTCTCCTTGCTCTTCTCTAGTCACTTGTCCACAAACCAAAGATGCCTCTCCTCAGGAGTAGAGCAATAAAACCACCTTTGGTACCACTTGTGAACAGAGTCACAAAATGGGAAGGGGAGGAAGTCTTTCTTCTCTCACAGCCGAAAGTAGACACACCCCGGTGCGGCCGTGCCCTTCGAACTTGCCAGAAAATAGTACTGGTGGAAGAGAGCGACACTGGGCAAAACCCCAATGTAGGCCTCGTAAAGGTGTTGAAAAGCTGCGAGGATCAAAACCGAGTTGGCGTTCAGGTTCACCAACTCCAAGTCGTAATGGGCGAGGATCTCCTGGAAGAAGTCGCTCTGTAGCAGGCGGAAGCCACAGTGCAGGAAATCCTCAAAAACCACCAATTCCCACTCCTATACCTTAGGGCTCTCCTCATTCTCCCCAGCAGGACGCCATGGACTCAGCGACCTGGAAGGGAGGTAACCATCGATCTCTAGGGCCAGCAAACACTCCTCCAATCGGTGACTAGAGCGCATCTAGCAAGCCATCGAGAAAAAGTTTTGAAAGAGGAAGAAGAAAGCGAAGAACTCTGAGAAAACTTAGGAGATTTCAAGAATGGTTTTGTGCCAAGGCAAGTCTCGAGACGCAAGGTTTTAAGGCCACTTTTCCTCGAGTTCTTAACCGTTGTTCACACCGTGTAATCTCCGTGCGACAAAAAGGATTTTTGTATTCAATGCCCATCACAACAAACCTGACACATGTACCCAAATTTTTTCTTGGGCTCTACAGGAATTAGAAACAAAAAGACGCCTTTTCAGCACTTGAAACACCTTTTTCAATGAAAAGGAAAATTTTTAATTTCAAATTTGGGGGCTAGCTGATGAGGATTAGTACCTGAGTTGAATCGCCCCTGTATTTCCATAGTCACGTATATCTTTCCATGGTCGCGCACAACGCTCCATGGCCGAACATACCTTTCTATGGTCGCATAAGGCCAAGGAAAGAGATAATGGGATGGGCTAAGGACATTCTGGACATGCCCCATCAATGATATTTAATTCCCATAATTTTAGCTATGGGATTCTTTAAGTCTCAACACTTAGCATTACCAGTTCCATGATCTCATGTTATACCTGCAAGTGCTCTGGTCGCAGAGACATCTGCCTATGACCATGCGTTATCACATAAACCTGATATCTGTACGTGGTCGCAGAAGGTGCGTGACCATAGTATCGAAGACTTGTGTTGTAATACGAAGATTATGTATTATAAGTCATCATTCACAGTAACCATTCTTTGATCCTTATCGATTATTCCCGAAATAATTATAAGTCCCTGCACTACTACAGAAATGCAATCCACTAACCCATATCTTCTAACGGTTATAAGCAATCTGGGAAAAATCCGATAGAGTAGGACGACAGCGGTGGAGAAGAGGCTTTTTACTATCGGTTATATTCTGGTACACCGTTAGTGAAATGCAAACATTTTTTACTATCAGTCATTACTGTACCAACCGATATAATAGATGAAATATTACTATCGGTTTGTCTTTCATAACTGATAGTGAAATTACGGACTTTTTACTATCGGTTCATACTGTACCAACCGATATAATAGAATAAATTTTACTATCAGTTTGTCTTTGGTAACTGATAGTGAAATTATGGAATTTTTACTATCGGTTACTACTGTGCAAACTGATATAATAGAATAAATTTTACTATCGGTTATATAAAACAAACCGATAGTGAAATGACGTCATATAAACTAATGGTTATGACAGTGGGGACCTTAGTTTACTATCGGTTGTGTTTTTGAACCGATAGTAAATTGTATAATTTATCTCGACCCCTGCTCTGCGCTCTGCATCCGCGATTCATTTCTACTATACGTGCATCCACGCTCCAAGCTAGAGTGATCTGGAGAAGCTAGCTGAGAGGTTGATAATTCGATCCCCCTCGGTATTGTCATCTTCTCATCACCTCTCTCTCTCTCGATCACTCTTTCACACTCTCCCTCCCTCTCTCTACTTCCAATTCATTAAACTAGATACATGTAGCTCCAAACTAGCTAGAAGGCTAGGTTGGCTAGCTAGCTATAGCTTGCTGAAGTTAAGCTAGGAATGATTTATGGCTGAAGTTAAGCAGCTAGCTAGCTGGCTCTTCCAATTAATGTATCAAGTTAATTAGGGTTTCATACATATCCATTTAATGTAATTAAGCAGCTGTACACACATATGGCCTAGCTAATTGATGATGTTTCATGCATGCATGCCCTGAGTCATTAATTATTTATTTCAATTTATCAATTTTGTGAAATAATTGTAGATGGACCAAGAATATTGGATGTATGGAATAAAACGTATTACTGTTGAGTACTTGGAGGGTGTGAATGGATTTATTAAATTTTCTGAGCAAGAAAAGGCGAAGAAGGGAGAGAAAGATATGCATTTTCCTTGTATATATTGTATGAACTTAAAAAGGTTCGTCAACTCTGATCAGATTAGGAGTCATTTGATTCGTCGTGATTTTAATGCACGCTATATCCATTGGATATGGCATGGTGAAGATCTTGAGGAATCGAGCACCTCTACCACTCAACAGCACCCGGAAGTGGATTGCAGTAATGATGATCATCAGAACATTGGTAATGTTCATTCGGATGATGTAGATGACGACAATTTAGATGAAATGTTACGTGATGTAGAAGAAGATTACAGCAAAAATGATTTAGCTAAATTTGAGAAATTAATTGTTGATTCTGAGAAGCCTTTGTTCCCTGGATGTGCAAAATTTACAAAGTTGTCTTCTGTGTTGAGATTATATAACTTGAAGGCAAGCAACGGTTGGAGCGATAAGAGTTTCACGGCGCTATTAGATCTACTAGCGGACATGCTTCCAGAGGGAAATGAGTTGCCAAGATCGGTTTCCCAGGCCAAAAAACTATTGTGTCCGTTGGGAATGGAAATCAAAAGAATACATGCATGCCCAAATGATTGTGTTCTATACTGTAACGAGTACGAGGATTTGCATGTTTGTCCAAGATGCGGTGCATCGCGGTATAAGCATGGGGACCGAATTTATCACAATGGATGTGATGAGGTAAAGAAAGGGCCTTCGGCCAAAACTGTATGGTATTTGCCTGTGATTCCTAGATTAAAACGGCTGTTTGCAAATCCGAAAGATGCGAAGTACTTGCGTTGGCATGTTGAAGGTCGAAAACAAGACGGAAAACTAAGACATCCAGCTGATTCTATTCAATGGAGAAACATTAACAGAACATTCGGTGAGTTTGGTGGTGAAGTGAGAAATATAATGTTTGTGTTGAGTATGGATGGTATGAATCCACACGGAAATATGAGCAGTCGACATAGCACTTGGCCAGTTCTTTTATGCATCTACAATCTTCCTCCTTGGTTATGTATGATGCGCAAGTACATCATGATGTCGTTACTAATTTCAGGACCCAGTCAACCCGGGAATGATATTGACGTGTTTCTATCACCGTTAGTAGAGGAATTACATAAATTGTGGAGCAAAGGGGTGCGGGTGTGGGATGCACATAAGAGAGAGAATTTCATGTTGCGGGCCATGATATTTTGCACCATAAATGATTTCCCGGCCTATGGAAATTTGTCGGGGTATAGTATTGTAACACCCTGAGTTAGGGGTGAAAACTTCCTTTTTCATCAATAGCATGCATGCTTGTATCTGTAGTATGAGCCAGATCAGTATCTATTCTAAGCCATAAAATCTCCAAAATCTATCATGTGATCTCAAATCAAGATCAGATTGTTCAGATATGATCTATCAGTTACTTTGAACTTAAAAGTCTTCAGAACCTAGATCCAATTCTATCTCTAACTCCCAGAATTATTAACTTCTTCTGTTTTCGAAAACAGAAATACCTTATATTACCCAAATACCCTAAGTTTCAGAAGTACAGATTTAATCAAAATCTTGACCAAGTTCAGACCAGATTATTCCTGGAATATGATCATGGGTATGTCAATACCTTAATATAAAAAATTGACAGCCAGATTTCACCATCTAGACTCTTTTCACAAATTAGTCCAAGAATTATCGCAAAATAGTCCTTATCTGATATCTGAAAATCCAAAAAGGCTAAAATCTCCAGATTAACTCCAAATTCAGAATTTCTTCGGCAAATCTTCTCAAAATGCTATTTGTCACAAGTTTCTCTTTTGTTCAAATTCCAAAATCTCATCCTAAGTGCCAGAATTCAAAATCAAATGAAATTCAGATTTCAATTACCCTAAATTACCCTATTTTCAGTTTGTATCGAAAACTATTCAAATGTGTAAAATCTTATCATTTATCTTTGCCAAATATCCTGTTGAATATAATCTACCAGATTAGTGAAATCAATTTCAGTTTAAACCTTCTAAATCTCCAGATTTACATTTCAGTCCAAAACTCAAAGAATTGAAACTGCAGTTCAGTCCATTTTCGACCAGGACAGCAGCAAGCATTCGACCAGGCCATTTTACTGTGCGCACGACCAGGGCTCGCCGTGGTTTCCTTGCGCCGTGGTTGCTTGCCGCCGGTGAAGCTTCGCTTGCAACTTGATCGTGCATGCTGTTGCGCACGTGTCCTCGCCTCAGCCGTCACCGTGGCAGCGCCGCTGCAACGTCAACGACCAGCGCTTTCTCCCGCGCGCGATCACCGGCTTTTGTCAGCAATCCATCGCCACGTTGCCTTGCCGCGCCAGTTGTTGTCGCCACCGCTTGCTCCATCTTTGCAAAGTCCCGATGAACGACAATGTGGACAGTTGCAGTCCTGTCGCCGTCGCAATCACCGTTCTTCGCTGTGTCTTCGCCGCTGATGCTCAGCACACAATCCATCTCATCTCAGCTGCCAATTACTTCGTTGTCTCCTCCTTGCAAGCTTCGCCTGGCCTATTTAAGCACTCCTGTGCTCAGTAGCTCCCTCCATACTTCACCAGAAACCAGCCAAGTTCCAGAATTTGCTCTTTTCGTTTTCTTCTCCGGCGAGCCGTCGAGGAAGCTCACGGTGCCAGCACTCTACAGATCATCTCCTGCCAAATTAACAACACCAGTGAGTTTCCCTACTCATTCTCTCTGTGTGATATCATCTAATTGCTCCCCGGTGACCTCTATCGCTGGCGATCACCGGAAATTGCTAAAAGTCGAAGATTGCCCTGTTCCGGCAATGCAGACCAAATCACTTCGAATTAGCTCTCAATTCTGTAATAAAAATTGATCAGTAAACTAATTCAAGCAAGCCTGTGTATTTAGATTTCCAGTTTGAGCAAGAATCAAAGTTTTTCCCTAACCTGAGCTTCACCAGAAACCGGCGATCGTCGCCAGGCTTCTCCGGTGATCCTCCGGTCAATTTGATGTTACCAGAAGCTTCCCTATACCTCCAAGATGCTCTCCAAGCAAGGAATTAAGTTCTTGTTGCCTGTAGCAGAAACCCCCAATCAGCAGCGTTTTCTTCTCCGGCGCCGATGATCGGAAAAGTGTTCCCGGCCGTTTCAGCTCAAATCACTTTGTCCACTGTGTGTGCCTTAACTTCCTGAACATTTTTGTCTTCTAGCCCGACACCTAGATCGGCCTAGATTGGAAGTTACAGCCATGCCAAGATCTTGTCCATAACTGATCTAGTGCAGCCAGTTCATCTCAGTTCATCATCAAATTTCTTGCTTTCCAGCCATTTCTTGCCCTAGATCCTGTTGACTTAATTGTTCCTGTTACTCAAGCCTACCTCCCAGACAAAGTGGTGCATCATTTGGAGCTCCAGATCAAAAGTTATGCTAAGCCCTAGTTTTTGGCATTGTCAGCTCTATGCCAGAGCTTGTCAGCCAGTGGCATTGACCTTGTTTACCCACTTCTGGTTGTGCATTTTGAAAACCACTTTGTCCACTGAATTTGTAGAGTTGTGATCTACATTTTCTTCTACTACCACAACTTGAGATAAGCATCCTAGCTTTTCTTAAAGCTATGTCCAAGCTTTGATCCGAATGTCGATCTGTTGACATTCGCTGTTTTGATTAAACCAGCCACAAAATTGTTATCCCTATTGTAATCCTGAAACCCTAAGATTATCTAATCACCATCCTTAGCCCAAATTCCTTGAAACCCTAGAATCTCAGTTCAGTTTGCAGTTCAAATTATCACCAGTTTAGTTCAATCATGCTTGTTGTGCATTTCTGCATATAAGTCATAAAACATTTTAATATTAAAAGTAATTATTGTGTGTTTGTTTGTCGTCGAGCAGATTCAGAAGCTGACTTTGAAGATTTTGCTGTTGATCCGTCATCAACTGCTGTATTTTACGACGCGGAAGGCAAGTCATATCCTTGGTCATCTTGAACCTATGTTTTAAATGTTGCTATAATATAACCTTGAATATAGGCAATATTGCATGTGAAAGATTGAGAATGGTTGATTTATGAATTGGCAGTACTAGACTGGTTATCTGTGAAATGTGAAATAAACAAGTTTTGAGCCATGAACTATTATATGTATCTATATACTTATATTCATGAAATAAAACCCCTAGCCGTGACCAGAAAAATGGTATGGATGGCTGTAGCACTGGAGGTGCTAGACTGCAAAGGTATGCAGGCACTGAAGGTGCAGGGTTGTGGATGGTCTGGTCATTGGCATATAAGGACTAGAACCTTGTGTTGTGCGTCTAGTGGCATGAACAACGTGCTAACCGCAAGCCTGGTATGGGGCAGGCCTGAACAAGTAATTATGTGGATCGCACATGAAACCCCTGCATGAGATGTGTAGTGATGCACGATAAACACGGAGCGCGGCTCCCACACATATCACTGAAGGTGATCAAGCACGCTGACCCAGTAATGGGAATAAGCAAAGGGGTGGAGGTTTGGATACAACCTGCCACAACTGTGCCTCGCTGAGAGCCACAGGGTCGGGGGTGAATTGTAAGTGATACATAACAAAAGTTCTTGTTGTTTCCACCTTGCCGCTCACAATATGAAGTGAGTCAGGGGTCCAATCATTTTGTTATGATAGGAAAGGTTTGAAAGTGGAATATCTTGCGGGTAAATTGGTACCTCTCTGCAGAGTTAAAAACGTATTCGAATACTCCGAGCTCCCGGGTTTTATAGGAGTCTGCTGCGGTGGATTAAATCCACGGGGTGTGACACAAGTACTATTTTCTAAATAAAATATGTTTAAATCAAGATTACCCAAATGACATGTGTTGTCATGATAAGGAGTGCTGCCGTGGGCTGTCGTGTGTCGACGTGTCGCGGTAGTGCTATAATCTAGTGAACATGAATGATGATGTTATATTATGAAAAGTGCTGCCATAAGATGAGATGAGAAAGGGAAAGATTATTTTACAAATATCCATAATTCTTGACTAGTCTAGGTTCATATCATCACTACTATATGTATCTACTCTTACCTATGACTTGCTGAGTACGTAAGTGCTCACCCTTGCAACATTCAACTCAATAGATGGAGCCTATTTTGATCAAGATGATGGCACGGAGTACTACGTGGATCCAGAAGGAGGAGAATCAGTTCCGCCAGAACCCTGTAGTGTGTTGTTCTGCCGTCAACTTCTTTCGTGGGAGGGTCACCTATCTTCTGCTGTGTAGTTAAATATTTTGCTAAACCCTGAATGCCTTGTAGGCATTGTAATCCTCTTTATGTAATATTAAGGCCAGCAGGCCACACTGCTTAATATTTTGTAAGTACTCTGTTGCAATGTAATATACTCCTGTGTTTGACTCATCCTGGGAAGTCAAAGGTTTGTGGTTTGGGACTAGCTGCAGCGAGCTAGGTCTCTACAGGAGTAGTCGTTGTCCCAGTCTCGGGGCGCGACAAGAAAAGTTGGTATCAGAGCAACATGAGAACTTGACTGTAGGACGACACCTTTAGGAAATTGGCCGTGCCAGGAAAACGTAATTTATTCAGGAAACTAATTGTTGAAAACTTTATTTTGGTAAAAATAATGAGCTTTGTAGCTCTTGAAAACCTTCATTTCAAAATTTTATTTGGATTTTCTAAAATTCGGTAAGATTGTGAGAGTGCGTTCTGTTGTTTCAGAGTGTCTTAGAGGTTGGTGTAGACAGAGCTAGTGGATGCTCTTAATAGCTTTGTGAATCGCTGTTGCTTTTGCAATGGTTAATTTGTGTATTATGGCTAATAGCCTAAGTAATTTTATGCATTAAAGTAGTTGCATTAATTTCTGCATTGCTGTCTTAGTTGTCCTTAGTTAGTTAGATCCGTCTAAACTTTTTCAGAGCCACCATGGTTGACACCAGAAGGAGATCTCAAAGTGGAAGAGAAGATATAGGTCAGACTCCGCAGGAAGAAGAAACTATGACAAGAGACCCTTTGTTTCAGCAAGGATCTCAGAGTTCCAATCCACCTCAGAATGAACAATCCAGTCTTCAGGAAATTTTGTTGTCAATGGAGAAAAGTCGACAGGAAGCTCAGATAGCTCATACCCAGTTGTTAGCTCAGATAGTTCAGAAACTGCCTACTGGAACAACAGAAGGAACTACTTCTGCTGTAGGAGCGAGATTAACAGATTTCCAAAAGACCCGTCCACCAACATTCTCTAGTGCGACTGATCCCATGGTTGCCGATGATTGGTTACGGGATATCGGGAGGAAACTAGACACGGTTCGATGCAGCGAACGAGAGAAAGTTTTGTTTGGATCTCATCAGTTATCAGGAGCTGCAGCCGCATGGTGGATGAATTACCAGGAAGCCCATCTTGATAAAGATAATATTTCTTGGAGGGAATTTAAGGATCAATTTCGGAAATTTCATATACCTACTGGTGTTATGGCAGCTAAGCGTCGGGAATTTCGGAATTTAACTCAAGGAAGTAAGTCAGTTACTGAGTATCTACACCAATTTACTCATTTGGCTCGATACGCACCTGGAGATGTGGATACTGAAGAGAAGAAGATAGAGTGCTTCACAGAAGGACTTCAACACTATTTACAGTAACAAATTGCTTCTCATGAACTTACAGAATTTCAAACCCTAGTGAACAGAGCTTTAAAGGTAGAAGAAAAGAAGAATATGGGAGAAGAAAGCCGAAAGAGGAGGATGTTCCAGCAAACACGACCACAGCCAAATCCAATCAGAGGAAGAGTTCTTATCACTCCCAATTTTCGACCATTATATCAGAATCCCAGACCATCAACGACATTGTGCCCCAACTGCAGAGGAAATCATTCTCAGAAGGATTGCCCTCATCCTCGTGTTGAGTGTTATCATTGTGGACAGCGTGGGCACCGTAAAGAATTCTGTCCTTGGATACAACTTCCGATGTCCATTGCCAGATCTCAGGCAGGAACACAGCCAGTAGTAACCAGAGCATCACCATCGCAGAATTTTAGAGGACATTCAGCAGGAAGAGGAGGAAACATGGCTAATCGAGGAAGAGGAAGAGGTAGAGCACCAGCTACAACCCAAGGAGGAAGGTTAAACTATACTTCAATTCAAGAAGCAGGCAACGCCACCGACATTCTTCTAGGTAGATTTCTGATTCAATCTGCATCTGCCTTAATATTGTTTGATCCTGGTGCTACAAATTCATTCATGTCAAAAGCATTTGCATCTGAAGTTGAAATGCATATAGACCAAGTACCACTAGAGTACTCTATGGTTATACAAACTCCAGGGGCTAGATTATCTGTTTACTCGATCTGCCCAAATGTAACTTTCATTATAGAAGGGGTAGAATTTGAGGCAAATCTACTAGTTCTAGAACTGCAAGGTCTAGACATTATTTTGGGAATGGATTGGTTGTCCCAACATAAAGGCCTAATAGACTGTGAAGAGAAAACCCTTAGTCTTGTCAGTAGCCAAGGGGAGAGAGTCCTATTCTATGCAGAAAGATCATCAGTCAAGAAACCGCTAAGATCTGTTCAAGCATTGCAAAAGTTATGCCTGGAACAAGTACCTGTAGTACAACGATATTCTGATGTGTTTCCAGAAGAACTTCCGGGAATGCCACCTGACAGAGAAATAGAATTCAGTATTGAGCTTAAACCAGGAGCAGCGCCTATAGCAAAACGTCCCTATAGGATGCCAGTTACAGATTTGGAGGAGCTCAAGAATCAACTCGAAGACTTGGAAAACAAAGGATTTATCAAACCCAGTGCTTCACCATGGGGAGCCCCAGTTTTGTTTGTGAGGAAGAAAGACGGAACTCTACGAATGTGTGTAGACTACCGAGCTTTGAATGAAGTCACTATTAAAAACAAGTATCGATTACCAAGAATTGATGACTTGTTCGATCAGCTTCGAGGAGCCAAAGTATTTTCCAAGATAGATTTGAAATCTGGATATCATCAGCTGAAGATCAAGAAGGAAGATATACCGAAGACTGCTTTCACTACCAGATATGGTTTATATGAGTTTACAGTAGTACCTTTTGGCTTGACCAATGCTCCGGCAGCTTTCATGAATGTCATGAACAGCACATTTATGGATTTTCTTGACAAGTTTGTCATAGTATTCATAGATGACATTCTGATATATTCCAAGAGTACGGAAGAACATGAGCAACATTTACACCTAGTCTTGGAAAGGCTACGAGAGAGGCAATTTTATGCCAAGTTTGACAAATGTGAATTTTGGATGTCAAGAATTTCATTTCTTGGACATGTGTTGACAGCAGAAGGAATTTCAGTGGATTCAGCTAAAATCTCTGCAATCAAGGAGTGGAAGCAACCTACCTCAGTTTCAGAGATTAGAAGTTTCTTGGGATTAGCAGGTTATTATAGGAGATTCATCGAAGGATTTTCCCAAATTGCCAAACCTCTTACGAACCTGCTAAAGAAGGATGTTGCATTTGAATGGACCATCAAGTGTGAGGAGAGTTTTCAGAAGCTGAAGCAGAAATTGACAACAACACCAGTCCTCACCCTACCAGACAGCAAAGAAGATTTTGTAGTTTACTGTGATGCTTCAAAACAAGGAATAGGCTGTGTGTTAATGCAGCAAGGTCGAGTAGTGGCTTATGCATCACGTCAATGGAGACCACATGAGGAAAATTATCTGACCCATGATTTGGAGTTAGCAGCAGTAGTACATGCTTTAAAGATATGGCGGCATTATCTCATTGGACGTAAGTGTGAGATCTTTACAGATCATAAAAGCCTCAAGTATATTTTCACACAGACAGAGCTCAACATGCGTCAACGCCGATGGCTGGAATTGATCAAAGATTATGATCTTAGTATTCAGTACCATCCAGGGAAAGCTAATGTAGTGGCTGATGCCCTAAGCAGAAAAGTTTACAACCTACAAGGAATGGTTATATTGAAGAACCCTTACCTACAACAAGAATTGCAGAATCATCAAGTGGAAATAGTACCGCAGGGAACGGTAGCTACTTTAACAATAAGATCTCAACTTGAAGAACAGATAGGAAATGCCCAGAAGAAAGATGAAGAAATTTGTAAAATCAAGAGTCGAATCAAGTTAGGAAAGGCTCAAGGCTTTACTGAAGATAACCAAGGGATTGTATGGTATCGAGAAAGAATCTGTGTACCTCAAAACGCAGATCTTAAGGAAATAATTCTCCATGAAGCACATAAAACTCCATACTCAATACACCCTGGTAACACAAAGATGTATCAAGATTTGAAGACCAGATTCTGGTGGGATAATATGAAGAGAGATATTGCAGAGTATATTGCAAACTGTGATACATGTCGACGAGTTAAAGCAGAACACCAGAAAATAGCAGGAAAGCTACAACCTCTACCAATACCATTATGGAAATGGGAAGAAATTGGTATGGATTTCATTACAGGATTACCTAAAACTCAAGGAGGATATGATTCTATATGGGTTATTGTGGACAGACTTACTAAAGTAGCTCATTTCATACCAGTCAAAAAGATTTATGATGGCAGTAAATTAGCAGAGTTATACATGCAAAGAATAGTGGCATTGCATGGTATTCCTAAGAAGATAGTTTCAGATCGTGGAACCCAGTTTACCTCCAAATTTTGGAATAGACTGCATGAAACCCTACGAACCCAGTTGGATTTCAGTACTGCATATCATCCACAGACGGGAGGACAGACAGAAAGAGTCAACCAAATCCTAGAGGATCTTCTAAGAGCTTGTATACTAGATTATGGGACATCATGGGACAAATGTTTACCATTTGCAGAATTTATATATAATAACAGCTATCAAGCTAGTATACAGATGGCACCATTTGAAGCTTTATATGGACGTAAATGCAGAACACCGTTACATTGGAATGAGCCAGGAGAACGAAAAGTCATAGGACCAGAGATAGTAGAAGAAGCAGAAGCTCATGTCAGACTCATCAGAGAAAGGTTGAAAACAGCACAATCACGACAAAAGAGTTATGCAGATAAACGACGAAGAGAATTATCATTTGAACCAGGAGATTTTGTGTATCTCAAGATCACACCATTCAAGGGATTACAAAGATTCCAAGTGAAAGGAAAGTTATCTCCAAGATTCATTGGACCATTTAAGATAATCAAGAGAAAGGGAGAAGTATCATATAAATTGGAATTACCTGAGGGATTAGCAGGAGTGCATGATGTGTTTCATGTCTCTCAGCTCCGGAAATGTTTGAAGGATCCTACTGATCAGATAGATGTTCAAGATGTGCCATTACAGAAGAATCTTACTTATCTTGAGCACCCAATCAGAATCCTAGCCACTGATGAACGTCAGCTCAAAAGGAAGAAAATCAAATTGTGTAAAGTTCAATGGAAGAATCATTCAGAGCAAGAGGCTACTTGGGAGAAGGAAGAAGATCTTAAGCAAACCTATCCTTATCTTTTCCTGTCTTAGGTAAATCTCGGGGCGAGATTTCTTTAAGGAGGGTAGATCTGTAACACCCTGAGTTAGGGGTGAAAACTTCCTTTTTCATCAATAGCATGCATGCTTGTATCTGTAGTATGAGCCAGATCAGTATCTATTCTAAGCCCTAAAATCTCCAAAATCTATCCTGTGATCTCAAATCAAGATCAGATTGTTCAGATATGATCTATCAGTTACTTTGAACTTAAAAGTCTTCAGAACCTAGATCCAATTCTATCTCTAACTCCCAGAATTATTAACTTCTTCTGTTTTCGAAAACAGAAATACCTTATATTACCCAAATACCCTAAGTTTCAGAAGTACAGATTTAATCAAAATCTTGACCAAGTTCAGACCAGATTATTCCTGGAATATGATCATGGGTATGTCAATACCTTAATATAAAAAGTTGACAGCCAGATTTCACCATCTAGACTCTTTTCACAAATTAGTCCAAGAATTATCGCAAAATAGTCCTTATCTGATATCTGAAAATCCAAAAAGGCTAAAATCTCCAGATTAACTCCAAATTCAGAATTTCTTCGGCAAATCTTCTCAAAATGCTATTTGTCACAAGTTTCTCTTCTGTTCAAATTCCAAAATCTCATCCTAAGTGCCAGAATTCAAAATCAAATGAAATTCAGATTTCAATTACCCTAAATTACCCTATTTTCAGTTTGTATCGAAAACTATTCAAATGTGTAAAATCTTATCATTTATCTTTGCCAAATATCCTGTTGAATATAATCTACCAGATTAGTGAAATCAATTTCAGTTTAAACCTTCTAAATCTCCAGATTTACATTTCAGTCCAAAACTCAAAGAATTGAAACTGCAGTTCAGTCCATTTTCGACCAGGACAGCAGCAAGCATTCGACCAGGCCATTTTACTGTGCGCACGACCAGGGCTCGCCGTGGTTTCCTTGCGCCGTGGTTGCTTGCCGCCGGTGAAGCTTCGCTTGCAACTTGATCGTGCATGCTGTTGCGCACGTGTCCTCGCCTCAGCCGTCACCGTGGCAGCGCCGCTGCAACGTCAACGACCAGCGCTTGCTCCCACGCGCGATCACCGGCTTTTGTCAGCAATCCATCGCCACGTTGCCTTGCCGCGCCAGTTGTTGTCGCCACCGCTTGCTCCATCTTTGCAAAGTCCCGATGAACGACAATGTGGACAGTTGCAGTCCTGTCGCCGTCGCAATCACCGTTCTTCGCTGTGTCTTCGCCGCTGATGCTCAGCACGCAATCCATCTCATCTCAGCTGCCAATTACTTCGTTGTCTCCTCCTTGCAAGCTTCGCCTGGCCTATTTAAGCACTCCTGTGCTCAGTAGCTCCCTCCATACTTCACCAGAAACCAGCCAAGTTCCAGAATTTGCTCTTTTCGTTTTCTTCTCCGGCGAGCCGTCGAGGAAGCTCACGGTGCCAGCACTCTACAGATCATCTCCTGCCAAATTAACAACACCAGTGAGTTTCCCTACTCATTCTCTCTGTGTGATATCATCTAATTGCTCCCCGGTGACCTTTATCGCTGGCGATCACCGGAAATTGCTAAAAGTCGAAGATTGCCCTGTTCCGGCAATGCAGACCAAATCACTTCGAATTAGCTCTCAATTCTGTAATAAAAATTGATCAGTAAACTAATTCAAGCAAGCCTGTGTATTTAGATTTCCAGTTTGAGCAAGAATCAAAGTTTTTCCCTAACCTGAGCTTCACCAGAAACCGGCGATCGTCGCCAGGCTTCTCCGGTGATCCTCCGGTCAATTTGATGTTACCAGAAGCTTCCCTATACCTCCTAGATGCTCTCCAAGCAAGGAATTAAGTTCTTGTTGCCTGTAGCAGAAACCCCCAATCAGCAGCGTTTTCTTCTCCGGCGCCGATGATCGGAAAAGTGTTCCCGGCCGTTTCAGCTCAAATCACTTTGTCCACTGTGTGTGCCTTAACTTCCTGAACATTTTTTTCTTCTAGCCCGACACCTAGATCGGCCTAGATTGGAAGTTACAGCCATGCCAAGATCTTGTCCATAACTGATCTAGTGCAGCCAGTTCATCTCAGTTCATCATCAAATTTCTTGCTTTCCAGCCATTTCTTGCCCTAGATCCTGTTGACTTAATTGTTCCTGTTACTCAAGCCTACCTCCCAGACAAAGTGGTGCATCATTTGGAGCTCCAGATCAAAAGTTATGCTAAGCCCTAGTTTTTGGCATTGTCAGCTCTATGCCAGAGCTTGTCAGCCAGTGGCATTGACCTTGTTTACCCACTTCTGGTTGTGCATTTTGAAAACCACTTTGTCCACTGAATTTGTAGAGTTGTGATCTACATTTTCTTCTACTACCACAACTTGAGATAAGCATCCTAGCTTTTCTTAAAGCTATGTCCAAGCTTTGATCCGAATGTCGATCTGTTGACATTCGCTGTTTTGATTAAACCAACCACAAAACTGTTATCCCTATTGTAATCCTGAAACCCTAAGATTATCTAATCACCATCCTTAGCCCAAATTCCTTGAAACCCTAGAATCTCAGTTCAGTTTGCAGTTCAAACTATCACCAGTTTAGTTCAATCATGCTTGTTGTGCATTTCTGCATATAAGTCATAAAACATTTTAATATTAAAAGTAATTATTGTGTGTTTGTTTGTCGTCGAGCAGATTCAGAAGCTGACTTTGAAGATTTTGCTGTTGATCCGTCATCAACTGCTGTATTTTACGACGCGGAAGGCAAGTCATATCCTTGGTCATCTTGAACCTATGTTTTAAATGTTGCTATAATATAACCTTGAATATAGGCAATATTGCATGTGAAAGATTGAGAATGGTTGATTTATGAATTGGCAGTACTAGACTGGTTATCTGTGAAATGTGAAATAAACAAGTTTTGAGCCATGAACTATTATATGTATCTATATACTTATATTCATGAAATAAAACCCCTAGCCGTGACCAGAAAAATGGTATGGATGGCTGTAGCACTGGAGGTGCTAGACTGCAAAGGTATGCAGGCACTGAAGGTGCAGGGTTGTGGATGGTCTGGTCATTGGCATATAAGGACTAGAACCTTGTGTTGTGCATCTAGTGGCATGAACAACGTGCTAACCGCAAGCCTGGTATGGGACAGGCCTGAACAAGTAATTATGTGGATCGCACATGAAACCCCTGCATGAGATGTGTAGTGATGCACGATAAACACGGAGCGCGGCTCCCACACATATCACTGAAGGTGATCAAGCACGCTGACCCAGTAATGGGAATAAGCAAAGGGGTGGAGGTTTGGATACAACCTGCCACAACTGTGCCTCGCTGAGAGCCACAGGGTCGGGGGTGAATTGTAAGTGATACATAACAAAAGTTCTTGTTGTTTCCACCTTGCCGCTCACAATATGAAGTGAGTCAGGGGTCCAATCATTTTGTTATGATAGGAAAGGTTTGAAAGTGGAATATCTTGCGGGTAAATTGGTACCTCTCTGCAGAGTTAAAAACGTATTCGAATACTCCGAGCTCCCGGGTTTTATAGGAGTCTGCTGCGGTGGATTAAATCCACGGGGTGTGACACAAGTACTATTTTCTAAATAAAATATGTTTAAATCAAGATTACCCAAATGACATGTGTTGTCATGATAAGGAGTGCTGCCGTGGGCTGTCGTGTGTCGACGTGTCGCGGTAGTGCTATAATCTAGTGAACATGAATGATGATGTTATATTATGAAAAGTGCTGCCATAAGATGAGATGAGAAAGGGAAAGATTATTTTACAAATATCCATAATTCTTGACTAGTTTAGGTTCATATCATCACTACTATATGTATCTACTCTTACCTATGACTTGCTGAGTACGTAAGTGCTCACCCTTGCAACATTCAACTCAATAGATGGAGCCTATTTTGATCAAGATGATGGCACGGAGTACTACGTGGATCCAGAAGGAGGAGAATCAGTTCCGCCAGAACCCTGTAGTGTGTTGTTCTGCCGTCAACTTCTTTCGTGGGAGGGTCACCTATCTTCTGCTGTGTAGTTAAATATTTTGCTAAACCCTGAATGCCTTGTAGGCATTGTAATCCTCTTTATGTAATATTAAGGCCAGCAGGCCACACTGCTTAATATTTTGTAAGTACTCTGTTGCAATGTAATATACTCCTGTGTTTGACTCATCCTGGGAAGTCAAAGGTTTGTGGTTTGGGACTAGCTGCAGCGAGCTAGGTCTCTACAGGAGTAGTCGTTGTCCCAGTCTCGGGGCGCGACAAGTATGAAAGGACGCAAGGCTTGTCCTATTTGCCTGGATGAAACTGAAAGCATGTGGTTGTCGAACTGCAGAAAACAGTGTACATGCATCACACTTACCGTAAGAAGAGGAAGTCATTTAATGGGAAGCCTGAGAAAGGATTAGCCCCAGTGTTTGTGACAGGTAAGGAGCTTTACTTGCGCGTGAAGGACATCAAAGTTGAGTTCGGGTAAATGTTCTAAACCTCCAGGAAAAAATGTTTGGAAGAAGAGATGGATTCTTTGGGATCTGCCATATGGGGAGCACTTACAAGTTTGACATTGCATTGATGTCATACACGTAGAGAAAAATATTTGTGACAGTTTGATTGGTTTGTTGTTGAACATTCCAGGAAAGACGAAAGGTGGCATCAACGTTCGCCGTGACATGCTCGACATGGGCATAAGGACTGAGCTTGCACCATTGGAGAAGGGAAAGCATACATAGCTCCCCCCGGCCTGCTATACTTTGTCAAAAAGAGAAAAAAACAGAACTCTATCAGTGCCTATATGGTGTCAAAGTTCCATGCGGGTATTCTGCGAAATAGAAAAACTTGTGTCCATGAAAGACTTGAAACTGGTTGGTATGAAGTCCCATGATTGTCATGTATTGATGTCACAAATGCTTCCCATTGCTATCAGAGGCATTCTCCCAGTCAAAGTCAGAGAGACAATTACAAAGCTATGTTATTTCTTCAACACAATATCTGGCATGGTAAGCGTGTACTCCTAGCATGTTAATTAGCTCCATTCGTGGAACTTGTCAGATTTTTTGGATCTGAATATTTGCTACAACTGTGTCCTTACAGGTAATTGATCTGGATGGACTGGACGATTTGCAACGCGATGTGACTACAACTCTTTGTCAGCTGGAGATGTATTTCCCTCCATCTTTTTTTGATGTTATGGTCCATCTAATTGTTCACCTTGTCAGAGAAATTAAGCTTTGTGGATCCGTGTTCCTGCGCTACATGTATCCATTTGAAAGATTTATGGGTATCTTGAAGGGATATGTAAGGAATCGACATCGGCCTGAGGGCAGTATCATTAAAGGTTATGCCGCCGAGGAGGTGATCGAATTTTGCACCAACTATATGGCTGGGGTTGACCCAATTGGTGTTCCTACGTCCCAGCATGAGAGCAGGCTTCAGGGCATTGGAACAATTGGATTTAAAGCAGTCGTCCCCTCTAGTGATCTGTATGCAAAAGCCCATTTTTGGGTCTTACAGCACATGACGGGGGTGGAGCCATACATACACGAGCACAAGGAAATGTTACGGAAACAGAATCCTTCGAAGCCAGAGATTTGGGTCACCAGAAAACATAACAGGAAGTTTGCTGGGTGGATCAAAAATAGGGTCCTGCAAGCTTCTGAGGGCAACGTAGATGAAGTTGTTACATGGTTGGCCAGAGGACCTAGATTTACTGTAGGGACTTGGTAGGGGTATGACATCAACGACTATTTATTTTACACAAGAACTCAGGACGAGAAGAGTACTATGCAATGCAGTGGAGTGACACTACTTGCTATTTCGGAGGATGCCAGGGTAGTAAGGGCACTCAACTCATATTATAGTGTTATTGAGGAAATATGGGAGCTCGATTCTGTATTACTTAAGATTCCTCTGTTTCGATGCCAGTGGGTCAAAATCTCTCGAGGTGGTAAAGTTGACAATTATGGGTTTACTCTCGTCGATCTCAGTAGAGTCGCACACCAAGATGATCCATTTATATTTGCTGAGCAAGCCACACAGGTGTTCTACATCGTTGACCCGGTCAACCCAAAGTTGCACGTTGTCCTTCACAGTAAGAGACGTATTGTTGGGGTCGAAGACGTTGTGGATGAAGAAGAGTATGATCAGTTCGACGAACTACCTCCATTTTTAGATGGAATTCTTCAATCTGTCCCTACCGAAGATATTGACGAAACAAGTTACCTGCGAGACGACCACGAAGAAGGATTATGGGTGGACAACTATTCTTGACTAATTTGCAATATGTAAGTGACGTATATTACTTGGATCTTTAATCGAAGAATTCTTCAAATCATTTTTCAAAAATTCTTTGGGAAAACATACGTGATGCATTGAGAATCATTTCTGCAAATTGTCATTTCAATTGGAGTTGATTTGAGCAATAATTGATTCTTTTCACAATTAATATGAAAACTGTAAATTTTCATTCCATGATTGGTCTTTACTGTTAATTTATTTCAAAATTATTGGAAGTCATTTGCATGGGGTTTCAGGTGTCTTTACAAGTGCAAAATGATGTACTGAGACCCATCTGTAATTGTTCTCAGGAAAACCCTTTAGGGGCAATAACATTGTCTTCTACTATCGGTTTCAATTTCCAAACCGATATGAAATTAAGATCTACTATCGGTTTATTGTTAATAACCGATAGTAATTCATATTGTGTTATCAGACCCTGTTCTACATTTTGGTTTGATCTTGTACAGTGGATTAATTTACTATCGGTTAATAATCACAAAACCGATAGTGAAATACAATGACAATAAAGATCATTTGAACATAACTCTTGATTGTAAAATCCTATTTGGAAAATTTTTTCAGAAAAATATATTTCATGCAATGAAAATCATTTCTGTAAATTTTCATTTCAATTGGAGTTGATTATTTTCACAAATCAATATGAAAACTGCAAAGTTCAAATTCCTCGTGGTTTTTGGCTGATTTGTCATTTTGATATCTCCATCATGATTGGCTATTCGAAGAAAGTTTCTATATGCATGATTCCTTATGTTCCATGTTAATTTATTTCAAAATTATTGGAAGTCATTTGCGTGGGGTTTCAGATATCTTTACAAATGCAAAATGATGTACTGAGATCATCTGTAATTGTTCTCAGGAAAATCCTTTAGGTCAATAACATTGTATTCTACTATTGGTTTGAATTTCTAAACCGATATGAAATTAAGATATACTATCGGTTTATTGTTCATAACCGATAGTAATGCATATTGTGTTATGAGACCCTGTTCTTAATTTACTATCGGTTAATAATCATAAAACCGATAGTGAACAATGCCAACGCTCCAAACCCTAACTTCCATTGTATTTACTATCGATTTGGTGATTATGAACTGATAATAAATATTCATATATTAGATTAACCTCACACGATTTTCCCTCCAGTGCAACTGATCACATTCCAAATACTCGCGCGCGGAAAACCCTAGCCTCCCCGACGTTCGCTTTTTCGCTCCTCTGCGCCACCATTGCCGATCGCAATTGGGTTCTCCACCTCCTCCGGCCACTGCATCGCGCCATCGTAGACCACTCCACGAAAGATTGTAAGTGTTCTTGACCAAACCGCTCGCGTCAATTTCTTAAATTTATATGCAATAGTTCATCTGTGGTTCAATGGATTACAAATATAAAACTAGATGAAAATTCATGAACTACAAACTTGATAGCTATGAGAATTACAGACTTGATGAAAATCAATAGCAATTTGTCGTACAGTGTCGTCCACTATCGGTTTATTATTTAGAACCGATAGTAAAGACCATAATCTGAATTAAGACTAGCATAGTTTGCGCTGTTGATAAGAGCTGTCGTTCACTGTTGATAAGACCATACAAACTTGATAGTAGAGACTAGCATAGTTTGCACTGCTAATCTTACATATTTTCCTGAATACAACTTAATTACTATCGGTTTTAATTGTCAAACCGATAGGAAATAGAGTATGTCATATCGGTTTGTTATTGTCAACCGATAGTACATTGAAAAGTCTGAATTTTGCAAAGTTCATATTTCATTTGTGAAAAGAATCAACTATTGCTCAAATCAAATACATTTGAAAAGAAAATTTACAGAAATGATTTTCATTGCATGAAATATATTTTTCTGAAAAATTTTTCCAAATAGGATTAATTTTACAATCAAGAGTTATCAAATAATCTTTATGTTAAGCAAGAAGGTTGAAGTTCGACAACCTTTTGCAAATTGAGTTTACAAAACCATTTTAAATCTATTTTGAAGACCATGTTGATAGGAATTGATGATTTTTGGCCTTTTGAATGAAAATTTGACATTTTAACAAAAAGAGGTGGTTCATCATTGCCATTCCATTTTTGTTATGCACTTTGTCATGTACCTTTCTTCATATCAATTGATGGTCTGTTCATGGAATTTTAGGTAAAGCCATGTCGGCATCTTCCTCGGCTGATAGTAGTGATTCGGCAAGGGCGAACGTAGATGACGCTGCCTCGTCCCAGCGCAAGAGGAAGGCGTGAGGCGTGACGATGTTGTGCCGTTTGGCCAAACGCACAGATCTTTCATGTGAGTTCAACCAGTTCGGGAGACCGATCGGGAAGAACGCCGGCCAGTACGCTGCCTATGTTGGTTTGTTGGTGAAGGAAAGGGTGAAGATCACCGTCCAGAGTTGGAAGGACGTTAAGGCCGACAAGAGGGATAGGCTGTGGGCGGAAGTGAAGGTAAAATTAAGCAAAATCACTGAACTCTTGAGTAATCACATTCCCTTGGTTTATCCCAGAGATTAGGTAAGTCCTGCTTATATGCACCATTTGAAACAGGCCAAGTGGAACATCCCCAACGATGGTCCCAAGAAAGCTTGCTTGAAGGATATGAACAACACGTGGAAAACCTTCAAGAGCGTCCTCATCAGTACCTTCCCCGCTAAAGGAAAATCTCCATGCGAGAAGTACCCCTTCATAACGGAGGAGGTATGGGAGCAATTCACCCAACAGAAGGGGACCCCTGAGTTCAAGGTATGTATGGTTCCTTTGCTTGGTTACACCGTTGTATGCAGTAACCAGTGGTGCATTAATTTTCTTGTTTCTGGTACTAAGGCCCTTAGCGAGAAGAACAAGGCAATCCAAAGGAGGAACGACCACCCGCACCGGCTCAGCTCTCGCGGCTATGCGGGGAAGGAGGAGCAGTGGAAGAAGGCTGAAGACGAGGCGTCGAATTTCGTCGACTCCCCTGACCTGCTGCTCTCCGAGATTCGCGATCCGCGATGCAAGGGCTGGTGGCTGGCCAGAGGGACCGTGTCGTCCACGGGGACTGTGGAGTTCCCAAACCCTAGGGACGTCGAGGTCGTGCAGCGAATCGTAAGTTGGCTAACTTCCTGGTTGGAATCATAGAGTGTGGTTGAAAAAACTATGATCACTAGTGTGCGCACAAGTTTGTATATATTTTTTCCTCACAATGGAGAGCTTTGAATGTAACAGATCTCTTGCTCGAAGGAGGCGACCGAGGGATTGTTCACTCCCCATAGGGAGAATGACATCCTTACCCAGGCTCTAGGGAACCAGGGGCATCCAGGGCGGACGCGAACCGTGGGGGTTGTGGTGCCATGGAAGGAAGGCTTCTCGGATCCCGGGCAAAAGGCGAAGAAGGCTCGCAGCTGGAAGGAAAGGGAATCGGAGCTGTCTCAGAAGATACAGTCAGATGTGACTGCACAATTCGTGGACAAGTTCGCTCAAATGAATGAGAAGTATGAATGCCTCAGCCGAGTTGTGCAGTCCAAGGGTTTAGATCCAGCTGCCGAGGTCGACGCTGCCAGGCCGAGTAGTTGCGGCTCGAAGGTTCACGTGGATCCGGTGGACCTGATTGAGGTATTGCAACTCTTGAGCTATATATGCAGTTCGGTTGATGCCACTCCCGTTACATTAGAACTGTTTCGCTAACCTATTATAATTGTTGCAAATTGCAGAAGCTGGAGAGCTGTAGCCTATTGATCAATATAGGCGACAAACCTGTAGTAGTTGCAAACGGGGTCGTATATCAATCTTGGGAGGATGTCCGAATCCACTATGTACCTCTGGAGCCTGGATTCAGAAAGGTACAGGTGGACATGGCCCGCCTGGGCTACAGCTCTTATCTGTTGCCCGTCCCAACGGACGAAATGCGAACAATTGGCGAGGCTTTGGGCTCGTACATACAGTGGCCCAAGAAGGGTGTTAGACTACATGAGGTAAACCCTAGCCATTCTAGCTTACAACTCAGTTAATATACTCAATTTGTAAAATCTAACTTATGCGTTTGTAACTTAAAGTGGACGATGGATACCAGGTCACTTCCTGAGGACACCACCCCCAGCACAACGCATGATCGAGCTCCTTCGGCCCCCATGCCTCCTCCGACGGCCTCAAACCCTTCACCATCAAATGAGGCCAGCGGCACCGCGCCCCAACCTTCGAAGGTATACACTCGCTCCCCGCCCAAAGGCAAGGGCAAGGCCAAACAAAGCCAGCCGGGTACGTTCAAGAACGGGTTCCCACTCGTGTCAGAGTACCTTCTGCACAATATGGATCAAATAACCAGAAGTCTCCATGAGTGGTACCTGACCCGGTCTAGGCGCCACATCAACTTCTTGGTTCACTTCAGCCCAGGTCATTTTCACCGTGAGGCCGGGAGCATATCGGTGGCCCACGAGGATTTGTTCGACCTCCTCAACTGGCAAGAGCTTGATATGTCCATCATATGGACTGGAGTCCTGTGAGTTTGCTGTTGTATGAAGTTATCACAGTTTATTTCATAAATCTAATCACTTTGTATGCATTACTTACTAATGTCTACTTTGCATCCAGGTGCATGTATAGGCTGGCGTCGATGAGGGCATGTGACAAGGTGGGTTTCCTCGACCCAAACAAAATAAGCCTCACGATGCTAAAGCACGACCAAGAACATACAGAGGAATACATATCAAGGGCACTACTAGCGCAGCAGGACCAAGAGTTCATTCTTGCGCCGTACCACCAAAGGTTAGTGCATTTCCTACTAATTTAACTCATTCTTGTATGTTACACCTAACATATGTATGAAACGATTCAGTCGTGTTTTAGCCACCAGATTTTAAACAACATATTCACCCCTCTCTAGGCCGCCATATTTGATTCTACAATATGATCTTAACTAAGTCACATGCAGCACTATTGCATGTTGATGTGCTAGTAGGTTCAGTCGAAGCAAATTATGGATAAAGTAGTACACTTCTGCAGAGTTTTAAAATATATTCAAATACTTTGTACGCTCGATTTAGGGTATATCATGGTCAATGAATTACCTTGTAGTTGGCACAGGTAGCTTTATAAATGATGTTTTGAATGTGACTATGTTAAATTCACCTATTAAAAACATAGGATAATATGTTTCTCCAACTATTTTAATGATTAACTCGCTTACTACAACAACTTATGTTATGATGGTATTTCATGATTCCATCTACTATAATTACCTCCATGAATTTTCTATCATGTTTATCTTTCATGCAACTATGAATGTATTCAGTTACAATTGGCTTACTAAGTATTCTGTACTCACTCTGAAATTATAATTCAGTGGAGGAACACGAAGCTGATGTATGACCGTTTGATGATGAGCCAGCTCCACTTGATGATGAGTTCAAACAAGTCTTCTAGAGTCACGCTCAGTAGTCAAGCTTAACTGTAGATGGGTAGTCTCCGCACGTATTTTTTGAACAAACCAACTAAGCACTACTTTGATCTTGTTGGCCTTTATTGTAAGATAAATATGTAATATTGTAACCTGTCACTTGAACTTAATCTTGTATATTAAATGTATGAAAGATGTAGTTGTGGTATGCACGTCTACTTACAACTGTATCTTGGGTTGTTATAAGTCAAGGAGGATTACCCCTCAGTGGGTGTCCTGACACTATGTCAATAACCATACCTTTTCTATTGAAAAGCAAAAGAAAATTAGTGGGAAACAAAAGAAGGCTGGAAAAAATAACTAATGTGTATATACTTGTTTTTTTCAAAAAAATTGTCATCTTTTTCACAGTGAATCTATTTCCCTCAATTCGGTCACCCACCCCACCTTTCTCTTCTCCACTACTCCATCTCTCCTTCCTTCTTCACCATCAACCCTTCCCTGCCGTGGGTGCCTTCACCTGCTAGCAGCTGGTGCTACTCATCTCCACCAACACCTCTGTCCTCCATTGTCGCCATTCCATCCCTCACCAGCCACCACCTCGTTCATTGCCTTTCTCCTCTATCCACTGTCCCCCGGAGAGGTGAATCTAAGGAGCGAAGAGTGAACCTCAAAGAGACTATGGAAAGAAGAGAATTTTACTCTAATCATAAAAAAAAAATGCATGCAAAGTTACTTAAAAAACAGGCATCATACCCAAGCAAAACTTAAAAAAAAAAGTTGAATGAAAAAAGGCCTGAATTTGAAGAAGTTACCATGTGCACGATGGAGACTCCCTACCAACAATAAACAATTTCATTGAAATGACGACGACTTATTATAAAATATAGTTCTTTGAACCTTCTAAATATTATAAAGTCTAGTTCTTTGAACCTTTGTAGAAGTCAACGTGTGCATACTGGAGAGCTTCATAGAATTGTCAAATCAATTGTTTTTGTGGATTGATGGAGACTCCCCACCAACAATAACAATTTTTTTGAAATGATGTCTACTTACTGGAAAATATGGTTCTTTGAACATTTTTCTTCAAAGCTTCGCTGAGTCAGGACACAAGAGGGACATTTTAAATAAAAAGAAATATTGGGCACTGATTTTCATTCTGATATAATAACATAAAATAAAAATTTCCAGATGGAAGAAGATACGATCGAGGTGTATGCTTCATGCTTGTATTACAGAGTTGCGAGTGAGCATAAGAATCCATGGGCAGTTAATTGTTGAAACATAATCTAATCCTGAAAATGACCTGTTAACGTTGTCAAGGACTCTGCTGCTAAACATGTTCAAATTTTTTGTTCTTATAATGACTAGAAAAGGTGAAGAATAAGATGGAGATGGAGGTAAGCAAGGAAAGAAAAGGCAAAGTATTATGTATTCCCCCTCATAAAATACAGCTGGAGTGGTATCTGTACCTGTAATTATTAATCCATATTAATATAATCGGCCAGTAACCGAGGTTATTATGTAAAAAATGAAAAATAAGATGGGTACAAATGATGAATTAGTATTGGCTAGCAATGTTTGTCTAAAATGTCAGGCAATTAAAGTTAATTTTAATTACAACAGTTGTTCTACAGTACTTGAGGGCTAGCAATTTGGGGGGTTTGATTTGGGTTTATCCCGTATTAAGTATAAACCTTCTTGAACACTCGGTTCTACAACAATTTATAATATAAACTCAAATTATCTATATATAAAAGTTTAAATCACCATCAACTACTTCTGAAGACAGCCAACCAACATCTGTTTCTCAAAAAATCTCAGTCCTCTCAAATAGGACCTGCCAATATGAGTACCTGTTTTGGCCTTCGGAGGTGGGACAGCTTCTGGGGGCCACCTTGACCAAGGGTTGTTCAAAGGAAAAACAAAGATGTACCTATTTTCACTTTTTTTAGCAAGCAAATTGTATCAATGTTTGTTCAGGATTAAGAGTAAGAGCTGCGTAATTTGCTATGATAACTTCATAAATTACAATAAGTCATGATCAATTTGAATTCAACCCAACTCTGCCTGAGAACTTGACAATTTGCAATATTAAGCAAAGTATTCATAAATAAGTTCAAACCTCAACTCCCTAGCACAGTAGCAAAGAATTCAAAACTTAAACAAGATACCACATGCTTACTTTAAAAAAAATAGACATGCTAAGTTCAATACAGCAAGATGACCATCGCTATCCAACAATGGCTAGTTCATCACTACAAACACCTCACTTGACCAGTGAAGCAGTTCTCAGCCGATACCCCGACCGCCTGGGAGCCCACCCTCTTCTGGGGACCTGAGGGACAGGCCTTTGCAGTTGTTGGGGGAAAATCCCGGACGCTTACCGGGAAAAGTCCCGGAGGGCTCCCGTGGAAAATACCGGAGGGCTACCGGGTGGAGTCCCGGACACCTCCCGTGAAAAATCCCAGAGTTCCCAGACGCCTCCCATGGAAAATCCCGGAGGACTACCGGGATTTTCCGTGGAATGTTACGGAGGCCTCCCGTAGAGGACCACGGGCATCTCTCCGAGCCACGGACGCCTCCCGCAGCAAATCCCGGACGCCTCCCGTGAAATATCACGGAGGCCTCCCGGGAGAAACCACGAAGGCCTCCCATAGAAAACCACAGGCATCTTTCCGAGCCCCAGACACCTCCCGTGGCAAATCCCGGATGCCTCCTGTGAAATTTCACGGAGGCCTCCCGAATAAGGCCATGGGTATCTCTCCGAGCGCTGGACATCTCTTGTGGCAAACCCCAGACGCCTCCCATGGAATGTCACGGAAGCCTTCCGGGAAAAGCCACAGAGGGTTCCCATGAAAAGCCACGTGCGGGCGACGTGAGGAGCGCCTCGGGAACTAGCGAAGATACTTGTCAAGCATCCAAGCCCTTCGGCCGGTGAAATGGCGCCAACGCCCCTCAATCCGACGGCCGTAGTTAGGGCTCTTTAGTCTTTTTGCATCTTTTGGGGCCTATATATACCCCCTTGTATCTCACTTGTAAGAGGATTCTCAATTCATTTTTACACACTCAAAGCAATAGGCTCCCTTGGAGATCTCTCTCCCCGAGAGAGCAACTCCCCAACGGACTCACATCCAGAGGGTGCCGACAGGACTAAAGCCCCCACTGGGACCCGAACCTATATAAAAATCACCGTTTCAATCTCCGCGTTGCCCGGCGGGAGGTGATCGGTCACTCGGTCAGCTTGCGCCACTGTTCTCATGTCAAACAATTCCGTAAAATCTGTCGGTGGTACATTTTATACCATGACAGTTGGTGTCGTCTGTGGGGACTCGTGACGAATCGCCACGGCTCCCCCAAGAACGAGAGCTCAAACTCTTTCCCTTTCTAGTGGTGCCGGTCCCAGCGACCCGGCGCTGCCCCCGCAAGATGCTGCTGTCACGACCCTGCCATCCGGGGACACCCGGACAGAGGTACCACTCTCTTCTCCGATAGCCTCTGGTAGAGCTGTTCCCGTTTTTGACCCGGTGACCGTGACCGCGACCGCGGGGCCTAGCATCCCCCAAGCAGTCTCGTTCTCCGGAGACCCGCCACTCGGGGCTTTGGTTGAGGGCCAACTTCGTTCCCAGCATACCCTGGAGGAGTTGTTGCTCATGTTAGCGTGGCCCCCGGCTCCTGTTTACCCACCCCCATATCCTTTATGGGAGCACCGCCTCCATTTTTCATGGGGCACCCGACCGCCTTCCTCATACCGGGAGGCCGGCCCCTACCCAGAGCCTCCTCCATTCCGGCGGGCTATTTGGCACTTGGACCGGAGCCTCCGCAGGGGGCTGCCGTTGCGCCGAGAATCGTCCCCGCACTAGGGGTGCCCCCCGCACCGGGAGCTCTCCCCACGCCCACGGCTGCCGATGTGCCCTGAGGTCCCCCCGGGTCAACGCCCGAGGGCACTCCGGCACCGGAGCCGGTGGTCGCTCCGGAAGTCCTCCCCGCACCAGCTCCCGCCGCCACCCCGGACGGTCACCCGGTGCCAAGCCAGTCCCAGGCGCCGGTGGCATTCACCGGGCCGGCGACCGATGCGCATCAGCTCCCTCCTCCCCCGGGGCCGCCCTTGTGGGCTCCCTCGGTGGACCAGACCCATTTCACTCAAGAGGAGGTAGAGGGAATGCGTACTGCAAAATCCGGTGAGGCTCCCTCCCGTTACCGATTGGAACTCCCCCCGACTCGCGGCCACGGTGAGCCACTCGCCCGGCTCGACCGGGGGAAGAGACCGGTCGAAGAGGCCACCGCCACATCCGGGGGATACCCAGAGATCCAAGAGGTTAGCTTGACTAACCCCGAGGAGAAGAGATGCTACCGTTGTGTCGGCAGACCGCTGGGACCCACCCCGACTTCGACAACGAGCGCGTATCCCCCGTCAAAGGGGACAGCGACCGAGAGTCTCCCCGGGAAGTTGAGTGGGCTAATTAGCCGCTATGCCACCGCTTCCGGTGCATCCGCTAGCTGCGGCCCTACTGTCCGCCGCACATCAAGCACATAATAGTGAGGCCGAACCTTATGAGTTTGTGTAGGTGTACTCCACAACCATCTCAGCGGTTGGGGGGACGAGCTGGTGCAATGCAACACCTTCCCCCTATATCTCACTAGAATCGCCCGCTCATGGTTTTACAACCTGAGGGCTGGTCTGATCAAGTCCTTCGCGTAACTCAAGCGCGAGTTCTGCGCGAACTTCTAGAGGAACTAGTGAGCCCCCTGGATTCATCACAGCTCTACATTGTTCGACAGAGGATGGCAGAGACCATCCGTAGCTTCTTCAAGCGCTTCATTCAGGTCAAGAGCAAAGTGGCTCACATCCCTGACTGTACAGTCATTGAGGCGTGCAAGAGCGGGATCCTCCCTGAGGAGCTCCATTGAAGACTCTCCCAGAGCTGTCCCTCCTTTGCCGACGAGCTCTTCACCATGCTCGAGAAGTACACTCGAGCAAAGGAGGATGACCTCTGGAAGAAGAACCAGGGAGCCCCTGCCCCCGCTGACTGGGAGGATAGGGACACCCCCAGCAAGCATCCCAAGAGGGGCAACCATAGTGAGCCACGTCCTCGGGACACCTTTGTCCTCGAGGGCAGAGGCGACTCACAAGACGGAAGCAAGGGCAATTGCCCCTTCCCCAAGCCAAAAGGCCATGGGGGGAGTGCGGGACAGTCATGCCGTGGCCGGGAAGGCCCCGCGACATGAGGCAAGGAGGGTACAGCCAACTTGTAGTATGCCTTCCACAAGTCCAATAACCATGCTACTCGGGAATTCCACCAACTTCTTCAAAACTTCGCCGCATTTCTCGACCAGCGTGGGCAGGGGGAAGCCCCCTCTGCCGGCTCTACCAGCTCTCCCTGCTCCCGTGGGAGAGCAGCAAAGATAGGCATAGGAAGGGGGCTCAGCCGAAGAGCTGCCTTCCAAACCTCCAAAGGCGTATAAACGTCATCATGGGAGGATCTGCCTCGGGGCGAGACTCCAAGCGCCACATAAAAGGTACGCGTGAGAGGTGAAGGTTGTGGGGTGCTAAACACGTCCCGGCCACCAAAGTGGTCGGATATCCCTCTCACCTTCACAGCGGAAGACACGCGCGGGGTTCGCTTCCCCCATGACGACGCGCTCATCGTCTCCGCCACCATCTACAACTGCCAGTTGGCGCGCATCCTCGTTGACGGTGGAAGCGCCGCTGACATCCGGTACCTGAAGGTGTTCAGGGAAATGTAGGTGGATGAAAAGCTGCTGCAACCAGCAGTCGGGCCCTTGTAGGGCTTCGTCCCAGGGAAAGCCATTTAACAGGTGGGGAAGGTCGATCTCCCCGTGACCTTCGGCGCCTCAAACAACTACCGGACAGAGATGGTCCGGTTCGACGTGGTGGATCTCCCCTCTTCGTACAATGCGATTATGGGGAGAACCACGATCAACCGTCTAGGGGTGGCGATCCACCGGAGCTATCTCTGTGTGAAGATCCCTGGGCCTCACGGCGTGATCCCCGCCTGAGGTGACCAGGATGTGGCCCGCGGTCTTTACAAGTGCTCCGCCACGACAATCGGGAGCGTCAACTGATCAAGTCCCCAGAGGGGGAGGGGGGAGAGCTCCCTCCTGGCTTTGAACACCCTGGCTGTCCCCTCCGGGAAGTTTCTCCTGAAACCACGCCCGGAGGGAGACCTCCAAAAAGTTCGGCTATCCCTGGAGGATGGGAAAAGGATCATCAAGATTGGGGCAGACCTCCCCGAGGAGCATGCAGAACAACTCACAGCTTTCCTCCGCAAAAACTCCGATGTCTTTGCGTGGAAGCTGCCGACATGCGGGGCGTCGCCCGGGACATTATCGAGCACAAGCTCGCTGTAACGCCCGATCGGTCCCGGGTAAAGCAGAAGCTGAGGAAGCTCTCCCTCGAGCGCCAGGAGGCCATCAAGGCCGAGATCGCAAGCCTCTGAGAGACGGGGTTCGTTCGGGAGGTCTTGTACGCCAAGTGGCTGGTGAACCGCGTCCTCATGAAGAAGTCGAGTGGCAAGTGGAGGATGTGCGTGGACTTCACCGACCTCAATAAAGCTTGCCTAAAAGACAACTTTTCACTCCCACGGATCAACCAGTTGGTCGATTTGACCACAGGGTGTGAGCTTATGAGCTTTCTGGACACGTATTCGGGCTACCACCAAGTCCGGATGGCTAAGGAGGACAAGGAAAAGACGAGTTTTATAACTCCCCTCAGCACCTTCTGCTACGTCCACATGCCCTTCGGGTTAAAGAATGCTGGGACAACCTTCCAGCGCCTCATGTCGCTGGTCCTCAAGTACCAGATCAGCCGCAACGTTGAGGTCTACGTCGATGATGCTGTCGTCAAAAGCCTCCGCGCAGTCGATCACCTCGACGACTTAGCGGAGACCTTCCGCATCCTCCACGAGTATGGGTTGAAACTCAACCCAGAAAAGTGCACCTTCGGCATACACAGCGGGAAGCTACTTAGCTTCCTTGTGTCCCAATGGGGCATAGAGGCCAACCCTAAAAAAATTTGGGCCCTGCTGGAGATGTCCCCACCGTGCTCCGTGAAAGACGTACAATGGCTTATTGGCCACTTGGCCGCGCTAAGCCGCTTTGTCTCGCAGTCGGGGGAATGCGGCCTCTAGTTCTTCAAAATCCTCTGGGCCCTCGAGTGGTTCAAGTAGAATCCCGAGGCCCAGGCATCCTTCGACGATCTGAAGAAACACCTCGCAAGCCCTCCAATGCTCGTGAGCTTGTCTCCGGAAGAGCCCATGCTCCTTTACCTCGCCGCCACTGCGGTCACTGTAAGCGTGGTACTAGTAAAGGAGCAAGACGGGCAGCAGCACCCCATGTACTATGTGAGTGAAGCCCTCCAAGGGGCTAAGACACGGTACAGGAGGTGGAGACGATCTGCTACGCCCTCCTGATGGTGTCCTGGAAGCTCCGCCACTATCTCCTGGGACATCTGATCACAGTTCCATCTTCCCTCCCCTTGAGGGAGGTACTACGAAACAAGGAGGTCACCGGCCGGATTGGTAAGTGGGGGGCCAAGCTGGCTCCCTTCTCCCTCTCCCTTATGGGTCGTTCCACCATCAAATCACAAGTTCTCACTGACTTTGTGGTGGAATGGACCCCCGCTTCTAGGATGGAGGGTGAAACACCCGTCGAGCCATCCCGGTGCAATGACCATTGGACGCTCATGTTTGATGGCTCCCTGTGTCTCATCGAGGCTGGCACAGGGGTAGTCTTCCAGAGCCCCGAGGGAAGCACGCTGAAGTACGCAGCGAGGCTTGAGTTCCCCGCTACAAACAACAAAGTCGAGTACGAGGCCTTGCTCCTGGGGTTGCGCCTTGCACCTCCCTAGGGATTCGTTGCCTCCTAGTCAAGGGGGACTCCCAGCTCGTGGTTTGGCAAATGGACAAGTCATACTTGTGCCATGACAGGAACCTGAGCCTCTACTTGGGAGATGTGCGCAAGATGGAGAGATACTTCGAGGGCCTGAAGGCCCAGCATATCCCCTAGAGGGACAATGACCGCACCAACGCCTTGGCCCGGGCGGCCAGCGCCCGGGAAGCTCTCCCCAGGAGAGCCTTCATAGAGATCATCACGAAGCCCTCGGTGACCACTCTGGGTGTGGACCCCGAGTCCCATGACCTGGAAGTCTCTGAGATCGCCTGGGCCATGTCCTGGATGGACCCCCTCATCTCCTTCATAAGGTGGGAGGGGGAGCCTCCCGGTGAAGCCAGGGCGAAGCGCCTTTGTGCCAAGGCACGGGCATACCACTTGCTAGAGGGAAAGCTTTACAAGCAGGGGGCCTCCGCCCTACTCCGCTGCCTCCCGTGGGCAGAAGGACTCCAGCTCCTCGAGGACATCCACTCGGGGAGCTGCGAGTCTCACCTGGCTCCACGCTCAGTCGCGGCGAAGCTTCTCTGCAGGGCTTTTATTGGCCCACTGTGGTCTGTGATGCGCGAGACCTTGTCTCCTCATGCGAGGCCTGCCAGAAAATGGCGAAGGACTCCAAGCTGCCCTCCGTGACGCTGCAGACCATCCCTTTCACTTGGCCCTTTGCGTGCTAGGGGATAGACCTCCTTGGTCTCTTCCCCCCAGCGCCGGGGGGCTATAAGTATGTTGTGGTCACAGTGGATTATTTCTCGATGTGGGTGGAAGCTGAGCCCTTGGCCGGCATCACCTCCCGAGCGGTATAGCGGTTTTCCTGGAAGAACATTGTCTGTCGCTTTGAGGTCCCCCGAGAAATCACTATCGACAACGGGACCCAATTTGACTCGGCATACTTCTGAAAATTCTACGAAGGCTTGGGGGGCTACCCTCCGCTTCGCGTCTGTAGCTCATCCCTAGAGAAACGGAGCTGTTGAAAGGATCAACGGTGTGATCCTACAGGGATTACGCCAACGACTTGAGTAGACCACCTCTAAGCGGTCGCATGGGCGAAGGAGCTTCCTTTGCACCATGCGCACGACCCCGAGTCGGGCGACAGGGCGCAACCCCTTTTTTCTCGTGTACAGGGCTGAGGTAGTCCTCCCTTCTGAGATTGGTTTTCGGTCACTGTGGGTCGAGCTCTTAGACGGAGCTACGGCCGCAACGTACCAAACCAACGAAGCTAATCAACGGCTAGAAGTCGACCTCACCGAGGAAGAGCGCGAACGAGCGCTCCTTAGCCACTCCATCTACGAGCGCGAAAGGGCTCACGCGTACAACCAGTGCGTCCGTGCAAGAGCTTTCCGCCTGGGGGACCTTGTCCTCAAGCGCGTGACTGACCCCCAAGCCCAGGACAAACACTCCCCCAAGTGGGAAGGCCCGCATAGGATCTCTTCAGTCCTGGGCTCGGGGGCTTATAAGCTCTCCAACCTCGAAGACCAGGAGCTGAAGCATACTTGGAACGTAGACTTGCTCCGCAAGTTCCACATATAGCCCCCAGGCTCACTCCCTCCCCCATCGCGACTTCACAGGGGGGGAGCTGTATTCACCATTCCCTCCCCCGCCGTGGTTCCACGGGGGGAGGCGTTGTATTTCAATCTTCATTAATACAAATGGTTTTTCCTCCAACTCTGGAATTTTTGTAGACTTAACTTACCGCCTCCAAGGCGATGCCCTCTCCGTGAGGATGCCCTCCCGGTGAGGACGTAGGCTATCACAGCCTAAAAGTCCCTACGACGGGAGCCCCGCCCCCGTAGGGTGGCTTTCGGTAACCCCTCGTGGACTGAGGGGGTAAGCGGCAACTCAATTCTCACGAACACTCAAGCCCATCATCGGGCTCGTCCTCCTCCGGGAGTGAGCTTCCCCCTCTGTGGGTCATTGAGTTTGTCATCCTCTGGGAGCGAGCTTCCCCCTTTGTGGGTCATTGAATTCTCGGTTATCTCAGAATTTTTCGATCGGGAAATTCTCGACTGGCTCCCCGTTCTCACGGCGACTGGGGGAATTTCTTACCGGGCTTTGAAATTCTTTGACCGGGAAATTCTCGAATGACTCCCCGTTCTCACTGTGACCAGGGGAATTTCTTGCTAGGTCTCGGGATTTTTCGACTAGGTCTCAGAATTTTTCGACCAGGAAATTCTCGACCGACTCCCCATTCTCACGGCGACTGGGAAAATTTTTACCGGGCATGTGGAATTTTTCGACTAGAAAAATTCAAGCCACACCAAATTTCTTGACCGGCTCCCATTCTCACGGCGACCGGGGGAAATTTTTGATGGCCCTGGAAATTTTCAACCAGGAAAATCTACAGTTTGTTCCCCAAATTTTCGCCCGGGGGCTATGTGACCCCAGTATGTATGGACGTCCGGGCCTTTTCGTTCCTTACCCACAGCGCGCAGCGCCAACCTGCACCCCGCTGTGTGGGGGGGATAGCCCGGGCACGAACAGGAAATAACAATTTTAAAATTTTGAAGACAACTCTCAAGCAAATCCAAGGAAGAAGCAAATTCAAACATCTTTATTAATTCAACATCAGACCGGGGGACAACTCCCCCCCCACCCCCCCCCCCCCCCGCGCCGGTGGGCTAAGGTGTCCCCGGGACAACAAGGCCCGAGCACGTACAAGATACAACCAGGGGAGTTAGTCTCCCACGGAAAACTACCCCGGAGGACAACCCCCTCCGGTGAGCAACTACGCCTAGTAGTCTCGAAGGCCTTCCTTGAGCTCCCGGGAAAGATCCTTGTATAAGCTCTGAACCCTCCGAAAGGCGCTCAGGAGGAGGTCCTCCGGTCAATATTTGTAACCAGCCGGGGGTGTATTTGAAGCGGTGGGACCCTCCGAGAGCCCGGCTTCGGAGGGGACAGCTTGGTGCGTTAATTGTCAAAATTGTCCAAGTGCCACTACGGGAGCCACCGAAGCTGGATCGGCTCCCAGAGAGCACCCCCTGGCGCGCCCTCGAAAAGAAGCCCGGGGGTCGGGCCACTAGCGCGTCCCCCGGAGGCGATGCTCAGCAAGGTAGAGGCTGCTTGGGCACTCTCCGGGCTACGCCACCCGGGGTTGGGAAACTCCCTCTCGGGAGTTAATCTGAGGGACGCCTGCTCGCAATCGGACAAGACTTAGTAAAAGTTCATTTCACTTCATCAATCAAGGATTTACAATTTTTCCGGAGCTTCCTCTAAGAAGCTACCGGGAGCAAAAATCCTAAAAGCAAAATCTATCAAAAGACCGGGGGGAGCTCATACTTGCCCGTCATTGTCCCCCCAACCCACCACCCCCCCCACCGGGGAACTCGGCCGCCTTCGCCGGGTGCGCACTTCCCGGCTCCATCGCCTTGGAGACCCGGTCAAAGAGGATCCCGGCTAGCCCCTCGAGCTCCCCTCGCCGTGCCTCGAAGTAGCCGAGGAAGCTTCAGGGGAGCAGGTCTCCGATGACCCGGGCGCCTTCCCCTTGGTGCTCGACGAGAGCGGCCGCAAGGGCTATGGCTAAAACGGCAAGCCCCTGGGCTCGGACGTCGGCAGCCACCGGAATCAAAGAGACTTGCGTATCATGAAAATATGTAGCCTCCTGAATCGACGATGGGGCCGGGTCAAAGCTGCCCTACGCCTTAAGCTCGAGGCCGAGCTCCTTCAAGGTGGAGTGGATCATCTCCCCCCGGTAAAAACCATGCGCAACTCCTTCTAGAGCCGGGAGGCGGCGCCTTCGAAGGCCTCCAAGCGCACCCAGGTCGCCTCAAGCTCTCTGAGTGCTTTCTCCATCTCGGTATGCTCAACAGCCAGGTCTCCGAGCGCCCTCTCCTTCTCGGAGCGCTCAGAGGCTAGCTCCCCCTCGGCGGCCCGGACGCGCTCGGAGACCCAGGCCTCGAACTCCCAGACCAACTTAACAGTCTGGAAAAAGGGGAGTTCAATAAAACTTAAAAGCCTGGTGGAGATGACCTCCTCGCATCCTCCCCCGGAACGTCCCAGGGGCGGCTCCCCCGGGAGACCTCCCCGCCCGCCATCGCGCCTTCCTCTGGGGTCCCACCATCGAAGGAGTCGGACGTCAGGTCCATCGGCGGGGCCGGGACCCCGGGGCGGATGAAGAGTCCTTTGCCCTTCCCGGGCGGGGGAGGTGCTGATGCCGCTGGGGGGCGAACCTCCGGAGACATGAAGGAGGCCATCGGGAGGGCCCCCGAGGTCTTGAACTGGATGGAGACTCCCCCACGCGGCGGTTGCGGGTGAACCTCCGAGGCCACTGGTGTCGGAGAAGGAGTGGGAGCATACATCTCCCAGTCCGACTCCTGGCTCTCCCCAGCCGCCACACCCTCAGATGGCCCGGAGGGACCCTCCTCTAGGTACGCAGCCACCGGGGTCTCCGGTAGTGCTGTCAGAGACACGGCCGGTGCCCTCACTGGCGTCTTCCCGGGAGTTCCCATAGAGGGGCCCGGGGGCTTTCTCCCGGGCCTTTGCAGGGCTCTTCACGCGAGCGCGCTTCGAAGGCCCCCCAGCTGCCTTCTTCCCCCTCTTGTGTGAGCTGGGAGTGGGGAGGGCCACCTGGACGGGGAGCTTCAGGTCGAAGGCCTCCACCATGAGGTTGTGGGGAGGACCTTCCCCAATGACGCGCATGACTTGTTCGTGCTCGTCTGCGTAATACCTCCTGAGAGGTTGACCGCCACCTCTTGGGAGCTGTCGTAGGACCAGACTGCAAAGAAGAAAAAGGAGTTAGAAAAATTTGTGATCACCACCTCTCGGGAGCTACCCCCTCTCTAGGGGCTCGGGTCCAGGCACCTACGCTGGTCCACCGTCGTCCGGGGTGGGCGGTGAGCCGCGCTCACCCCTGTTCCCCGGCGCAAGCTGAAAGCCGCCACCCGGAGAAGCGCCAGTTCCTCTGCGAGGTCCCGCATAGACCTCTGGAATCAGACTTCCGCCATCTGGGTGAGGAGGTCCATCTGCCGCTCCGTCCACTCCGGAGCCAACGGGCCGGTCGATCGGCTGTAGGACGATGGCTCCGGTGAGTAGGTCACCTCCGGGTCACACACCCAGAGGTAGAACCACCTCTGGAGCCACTCCCCCCAGTGGTCCCGGGAGGCTTGGACCAGGTACTTGTTTGTCTGGCTCAGCATGAGTTGAATCATGACCGAGTCGAACACGAACTTGGGGCCGCCCTTCGTCACCGACGGCCCCGTCGCCGAAGGCTCGTCGAAATACCAGAGGAGCCAGAGATTGGGCTTCTCCCCAGTGGCTGTCTCGCACAGCCACACGAACAACCCCATCCGGACAAGGGTGTTCGGGGTGAGGTGGTTGAGCGAGAGGCTGTACTCCCAGAGAAACTTCCGAAGCAGCAGATGCACCGAGACCGGAGCCCGACTTCCATGAAGGCCTCGAAGGCCACTACCTCTCCCTCCCGTGTGCTCAGCACCAGCTCCTCCGGCCCAGGGATCCGGATGTCCCCGGTGGCGAAGAACTTCCAGTCGAGGAAGATCTCGAGGTCCTGAGAGGAGAACTCGATAGCCCCAAGGAAGTCAGAAGTGACCTCCTCCGAGGGCAGCTCGGACGCCTTGGTTCGGCTTTTCAGTGCCATCACCAGGAAGTAGAGGTGTCCGTAAAGGGAAAAGAAGGAAGGAAGCTACCCGGAAAATCAGCTGCCTGGAAAACAAGCTACCGGGAAAACAAACTACCAGGAAAACAAGCTACCGGGAGAGCAAAAGCGCGCTATCGAGAGAGCAAGGATTTGAGGCTGGGGGTTGTGTCCCGGGTCGGCCCCCCTCCTATTTATAAGCGATGGGGGGGGGCCTCGGATGGGCGCCACATGTCCCCTAGCCCATCTAGGCCATTGATTCGAACCGTCGCATGGATCTCAAAAAGTTGCATGAAGATCAAAGCGTTGTACGGCGCGCGCGCACACGAACCGAGGGTTCGCGTGGGAAAATGGCCCAGGAGCCGAAGCTTCACGTGTAGCCCGGGCCGTGTGCCGAAAGTTGAAGCGTCGCCCGGGGCCAAGTACCACGCATACCCTCTAGGGCCACCAAGTGTCCTCGGGGGTCTGGGGAGCTGCTGTTGGGGGAAAATGCCGGACGGCTACCGGGAAAAGTCCCGGAGGGCTCCTGTGGAAAATCTCGAAGGGCTACCAAGTGAAGTCCCAGACGCCTCCAGTGGAAAATCCCAGATGGCTACTAGGGAATGTCCCGGACGCCTCCTGGGGAAAATCCCAGAGGGCTATTGGGGAAAGTCCTGGACGCCTCTGGTGGAAAATCCTGGAGGGCTACCGAGATGAAGCCCAGACGGCTCCCATGGAAAATCCCGGAGGGCTTCCGGGCAAAATCCCGGACGCCTCCCGTGGAATGTCAAGGAGGCCTCCCGAGAAAAGCCACGGAGGCCTCCCGTAGAGGACCACTGGCATCTCTCTGAGCCACGGATTCTTCGCGTGGCAAATCCCGGACATCTCCCGTGAAATATCACGGAGGCCTTCCAGGAAAAGCCACGAAGGCCTCCCATAGAAGACCACGGGCATCTCTTCGAGCCCTGGACACCTCCCATGGCAAATCCCGGACGCCTCCCGTGAAATATCACGGAGGCCTCCCAGGAAAAGTCATGGAGGCCTCCTGTAGAAGGCCATGGGCATCTCTCCGAGCCCCGGACACCTCCTGTGGCAAACCCCGGACGCCTCCCGTGGAATGTCACAGAAGCCTTCTGGGAAAAGCCACGGAGGGTTCCCATGAAAGTCCACATGTGGGCAACGTGACGAGCACCTCGGGAACTAGAGAGGACACTTGTCACGCATCCAAGCCCTTCGACCGGTGAAATGGCGTCAACTCCCCTCAATCCGACAGCCGTAGGTAGGGCTCTTTAGTCTTTTTGCATCTTTTGGGGCCTATATATACCCCCTTCTATCCCACTTGTAAGATGATTCTCCATTCATTTTTACACACTCAAAGCAACAGGCTCCCTTGGAGATCTCTCTCCCCGAGAGAACACCTCCCCGACGGACTCACGTCCGGAGGGTGTCGACAGGACTAGGGCCCCCACTGGGACCCGAACCTATATAAAAATCACCGTTTCAATCTGCCAATGGTACATTTTATACCACAACAACAGTAAAAGCATATCAATTGAGAATATACACGAGTGTATTATGAAGTTATAATCTTGGCAAATGAACGCATCATTTACCTAGTATTTGAGCTGCACAAGTCATTTGTTTGTATACCTTAACCAAAACTGCTAAGCCATATGATTGTAAATTGTATAACCATTGTTCTTGAAAAATACCTGAGGCAAAATTATTTCAGTGCTTATAAATATCTAGCTATATACCTTAGGATGTTTTTCACTATAACATTAGATATATGTATAGCTTCTGCAAAGAGAAAAAAAGAAAAGCAAAAAGGATAAGACCTAGACCTGTGGTTTCAATCACACCCACAGTTTATTCCATGCAGGGCTGGACTTTTCCATCCTTGTGTGTTTCTTTCTTCGTTTTTTCTAGAATCTCAACCCTGGAGGAAAAAAAAGACAACCATAAAAGGAGACTGAGAATTTCAAATTCTAGATCAGTCTCCAGCTTGCAAAATTTCACATGTTCCTGTAATTACTGCATTAGGAAAGAATATTATGGACCATACTGTATTAGTTAGGTCTGGTATTCAACCAAAGGCAAATTGGATCACTAACAAAAAAAATGCCCTTTGCTATCAGTAAAGAATTGGCTTACTATGATTCTTTTGACATGCAATTGTAGATATCACATAGCTAAGCACACGAATGTATTAATGTATTTCCAAATCTAACTTCTAAAATACCTGAAATTAGTTTTTTGAAACCCCGATTTGTGTTCCAACTCATTTAACATCATAAATTTTTAGTTCTGCAAAGAGACAAAAAGCAGAGGAGAAAATTTTACCATAATTTGAGAAGTCCCTCATGCTTTACTTCGAGTATCCAACCACATTATTGTGTCCAGATCAAATCACCCACCAGCTACAGTGTGGAAGTGTACAAGTGATGCACAAAACAGGAGATGACAGCTATGACATCATACCACTTTCTGATCAGATTAAGCCCTAGACCACGTTTTGGACTAGACTTGCCCTGATTAACTTGATCTGATTACGGTATAGACTGGTTTCAACTATACTCGATCAGATGCTAATATGCAGAATACGGGATCTTACTCGGAATTACTGAAACCCAAGTTGATCGAAAACATAGTTCAAAAGATAGCACAACTCTTTATTCAAAAAAGAGATCTTGTACACGTCAAACGTTAGGACGCACTCGCCTACGTTGATGAACTTTGTGTCTAAGACTTAAATAAGTTCAATGATTATTCGATGTTTTAAGTTAGAACTATTACAAAGTATTTATAGTCCAATAGTATAAATACGTATCAGACTCAATAATCTAAACGTTTTAGACTCGGACACTAACTAAACCTAAGTAGATAAGACTTAGTTATATAGATATTGATCGGAATACTATCCGACCTGGCAGTTCGAATCCTTCCCGAGGTCGCGAACCCTTTCCAAGGTCGCGAATCCTTTCCGAACTAGTCCTGAGATTCACCCGGATCATGACTCCCCCGTTGAGAAGGAGCCAACCCCCTGTTGGCGACCACTTGATCAAAACTGGAGATGTGGGAATTGATCTTGTCCATCTTCTCGAGTGTACCACTTTGTCGCACGTGTTCGTTGATCTTTCCAGCTGATTCAAAAAGACTCTCGTGTGCCGCTGTGGGTGTGGTAGTTGTTGCATCTAGGCACCTATTATTGTTGATTTTGATTATTGATGACATTAAGTGTTTTTTATCTAATCATGTCTTTGAGCTATCTGTATGCAAAGACTTAAGAGCTATTTCGCTTAAGATCGTAGTATTGCCAAAGTCGTAAGCACAAGATCGGCAAGAAGAAAGCCATAGAGACCTAAGCTATCTGGAGGATCTGCAAGTCGCAAGCACCAGGTCTCGAGTCGAGGTCGAAATCACAAGGTCGTAGTGTCTTCAGAGGTTGCAAGTCCAAGGTCGCGAGCCATGGTCGCAAGCGCAAGTTCGCCAAGAATGAAGCCGCAAAAGGTTTAAGGTAAAATACTTTGTTTACCAATTTCGATGTTTGGAGGTTGATCGGTTTATAGAAAATTTGTTTCTTAGTTTCAGCCGTACATAAAGATGGGTTGCAAGTCCTCTCTACATGTCCAGCATAAATCAAGAAACTCTTAGGCCATTGCATTCATTCATCTCGGTCGGTTTTGCCTTTCAAATGATTGGGTTTCTGATCTTTTTGGCAGCAGAAGTGTTTTTGCATTTTCTAGAAAGATCTAGGCTGATCTGGTTTTTGAATCTGTTAAAAAAAATATAGCCCTTTAAATTATATTTCAAATGAGCTATAAAACACTTCAATCGGACCTCTGGATCAAAAATTATGACTGTATTTATTCACATTAACTGTCAGTATGTGATGCTGATTGTCAGCATGAAATATCAGTTTTGTTGCTGACATTTGTCTAGAGAGCGTGTTTTTCTAGCTGAATTTTTTGACTTACGCTGACTGTCAGCATGTGTTGCTAACTGTCAGCATGAGTTTCGACCTCAAGCTATTTTGTTTCTGAGTTTGTTTTAACTGGTCGTTGTTGTGGTCGATGCTAACTGTCAGTCTGTGCGACTTCTTTCCATATGCGACCACAAACGGCTAGCTAAGTTTTATCCATGATTTTTGTCGAGCTGTTGTTGTGGATGCTGACTGTCAGCATGTGTTGCTGACTGTCAGCCTGTGCAACTTCTTTCCATATGTGACCACAAACGACTAGCTAAGTTTTATCCATGATTTTTGTCGAGCTGTTGTTGTGGATGCTGACTGTCAGCATTTGTTGCTGACTATCAGTATGTGTTGATTTGTTTCATTTTTCGACCACAACGGCTAGCTGAGTTTTCTCCGAGATTTGCTTGTTGCTGCTTGTGGTCTATGCTGACTGCCAGGATGCTATGCTGATTGTCAGTGTGCACTATCAATTTTCCAGCTCGAGCACAATGGCTCTTTTGCTCATTTGGGCTATAAATAGAGGCTTTGAGCTATTGTTTCTAACACCAAGCAGCCCCCTTCTCCCATATACACTTGAACATTTGTTTTAGAGATAAAAATCTTGATCTTTTGATCAAGTCATGAGTTTTGTGATCCACCGAGTGTTCTATTCGCATCATTTGCATACTTAGAGTTTCTCGGTGATTGTTGGAGGTCTAGATAAGACCTTGCAACTTATTACTCTTGGTGAACGCCCTCAACTAGACAGTTTGGTGGCGTGGCCGTTGATCTCTCCTATTCGAAGATTGTTGGAGAGGCTCGGCGTGATTGTAAAAGGCATCGGTGCTCACCTTTCCGGAGTAGACAAGGAGCAACCACTAATGAGAAATATCCTTCGTGGATATTGAAGCAAGACTCATTCATTTGAGTGCTTCAATGAGGAGTAGGGGAGACCGGGCGAGTTTCTGAGACCTCGGGAAAAATCTTTGTGTTTGTTCTCTCTATCTCTTTCTTTTTAGTTGTGCAATTTATTATTCCTTTGTTTCAGTTCTCATTCTTTGCAAAAGTTGTTTTACTTAAAAGTTTTTAAAGCCTCCTATTCACCCCCCTCTAGTCGCCATCTTCGATCCTACAATCATCACCTTCTTCTCCGAGATCACATCGTCCGGTAGAGGTTCTTCTCATTGATAGACCAAGTCTTCAACAGATGGTACTATGGAATCAGACTCATCATCCAGCATCTAAGGCTCGAAGAGTTTGACATGCTCAACATTAACAACCGAGTAAATATCCACGTATGGAGGTAACTCGACCTGACAAACATTATTACCAATCTTCCGCAAAATCTGAAAAGAACCATAACGACTTGGTTTAAGCTTCTAACCTTCACCTTTTAGTCTCTCCTTGCTCAAACATAGCCAGACCATATCACATTCATGGAATTGAGCATCAACTCGGTGCCGATCATGTTGCGCCTTATACTTCAGTTGAGCTTTCAACAAATTCTGTTCAACCTCACTGTGGAACCATTGAATACCTTCTAGGAACTTTTTTGCTCGATCTTGATCAGATGCTTCCTTGCTATTCTGTGCTGAGGTAGGGATCACAAACTCTATGTCGAATGGACTCTGTGGTAGAAATCCCAAACAGATCTCAAAAGGTGACTTTCTAGTCGAACCATGTACTGCTCGATTAAAAGCAAACTGCATGTATGGTATACTTTCATCCCAGGTCTTGTTAGATACTTAGAGTTAAAGTCCCTCTAGACATGAATGACTATTCGATTTACCTCCTCTGTTTGACCATCAGTCTGAGGATGAAACACAGTACTCCTCTTTAGCCTTGCACCCATCATCATCTAAAGCGATCGCCAAAAGTGACAAAGGAACCTGTTGGGGGAAATCTCCGCGAGACTAAGTCCACGTAAGGGGCGCTGCCATTTGCCCGGGTACAGAGCCCCCGGTGGCTATCCCGGGCGCCGCCTTTGGCCTGGGGACAAAACCCCCCGGTAGCTGTCCCTGGCGCCGCTATAGGCCCAGGGACAAATCCCCCGGTGGCTGTCCCGGGCGCCGCCATTTTCCCGGGGACAAAGCCCCCAGTGGCTGTCCTGGGCGCCGCCTTTGGACCGGGGACAAAGCCCCCCGGTGGCTGTCCAGGGCGCAGTCATAGGCCCGGGGACAAAGCCCCGGTGGCTGTCTCGGGCGCCGCCATTTGCTCGGGGATAAAGCCCCCGGTGGCTGTCCCGGGCGCCGCCTTAGGCCCGGGGACAAAGCCCCCAGTGGCTGTCCCAGGCGCCGCCATTTGGCCCGGGGACAGAGCCCCCCGGTGGCTGTCCCGGGCGCCGCCATTGGCCCGGGGACAAAGCTCCCCGGTGCCTGTCCCGGGCGCCGCCATTTGCCCAGGGACAAGGCTCCCGGTGCCTGTCCCGAGCGCCACCATTTGCCCGGGGACAAGGCCCCCGGTGCCTATCCCGGGCGCCGCCAATTGCCCGGGGACAAGGCCCCCGGTGCCTGTCCCGGGCGCCGCCTTTTGCCCAGGGACTCGGCCCCCGGTGGCTTGTCCCGGGGGTTGCCGTCCTTCCGGAGACAGGAGTCTCCGGTCCTAGGTCACGTGAGGATCACGCGAGAAGCACCTCGGGAATCTGCGGACACCTATCAAGCATCTGAGGTGTCGGACCGGGAGAAGGACGTTGCTACCCCTCAATCCAACGGTAGCAGGCGGGGTAGTTTAGTCTTTTTGCTTCTTATGGGGTTATAAAAGCCCTTGTACACCTCCTGTAAGGGACAATTGCTCATTATTACTTGGAATAGACAATCTCACAGGTGTGCTCCGGAGCCATCTCTCCCCCGAGAGAGCTCCCCTAGCCGACTCCGGTCAGGAGCACGCTGACAGGACTAGGGCCCCCACTGGGACCCGAACCTGTATAAACCCTTGTGTCATTTGTTGTGCTTGCCCGACAGGGGAGGACCGGTCACCCGGTCAGCCCACATCGTATTTTCTTCGCTAGGATCGTCCACAAAACCTGCCGGGGTATTCGTAGTGCCACGACAGTTGGCACCGTCCGTGGGGACTCGTGACGAGACGCCATGGCTCCCCCAAGAACGAGGGCCCGCGCCCTTCCCGGTGACGCCGGTCCCGATGATTTGGCGCCACCCGTCTGGGACACGGCCGTCCCGGCACTTCCGTCCAGAGGCGGCCAGACCCAGGTACCGCCTCCCACCTTTCCTCTTAATTTTGGTGATTTGACCTCTGGGTTAGTCCCGGTGACCGCGGTCGCCTCGGCTGGGACCAGTCTCCCCCCGACGGCTTCCCCGGTCCCCCGGGACGCCTTGCTTGAGGCTTTAGTAGAGGGCCAGCTCCGCGCCCAGCGCTCTATGGACGAGTTGCTCCGCGCCTTGGCGCGGCCACCGGCCTCCACATACCCGCAATACCCATTCCCGGGGGTTATGCCCCCGTTTGTGGGTCACCCGGTGGCCCCGGTCTCCGGAGGCCCGGCCGCCCCGTACGACCCCGCCGGGGGGTATCCTTCCCCGGCGGGCCATCCGTCCGGAGCCTTCCCGGCACCGGGAGCCTTCCCGATGCCGGGGGGCTTGATCCGGGAGGATCTCCAAGTCCTGATCGCATACGAATTCGCGACCAAGTCCTAATTGCATACGGCTTTGCGACCTTAACCGTGTTCGGAAAGGTTTCGCGACCCTGGATTGGTTCGCGACCAGGAAAAGGAATTCGTTCCCTGTTCGGAATTGTAATCCGATCCGAATGTGTATAACTAAGCTTATCTGTTTAGGATTAGTTATATGAGTCTAATACGTTTAGGTTATTAAGTCTGATACGTACTCATACGATTGGACTATAAATACCTTGTAATAGGTCTAGTTTAGATCATCGATTCAATCGAAGAGCCATAGAACTTATTTGAGTTTTAGACACTTATAGTTCCTTCGACGTAGACAAGTGTGTCTAACGTTCGACGTGTAAAGCCCTCTTTGAAATAAAGAGTTGTGCAATTACTTTGGGTTTCGATATTTCTGAGTAAGATCCCGTTATTCCGCATATTAGAATCTGGGCGAGCCTAGTGCGAAAACCAAGACTAGGTCTCAAACGGATCAAGTTGGTATCAGAGCGACTTTCCTATCCTGTGGATGGTGAAGACTCGCCAGGGTTACAAAACTTCCGGCGAAATTCCAGGTGATCAATTGACGGTTCCTACAGCCGCGTCTCCGACAATGTATGGCGATACCTCTGTTCAAGCTAACCTAGCCGAACAAGTGGCTAAGCTCTCCACCGACATGAAAACCGTGCTTGCTTGGATTAAGCAGCAGGCCATGATTGTACTTCCTGAAGTAGGGAAGGGTATGGGTGCGAAGACTGGTGAAGACTTGCGCAGGACAGACGAAGATGAAGACGAAGGCAACCACAAGACCGACGACTTCCCCAACATCTCCTTAGCTGTTGGATCTTTTAAGGTCGACGCTAAGATTGATATACCCATATATGATGGGGTGATCGATGCCGAGAAGCTGGATTCTTGGATCGACCAACTTGAGACCTACTTTGACCTTAAAGGGTTTAGTAGCGCTCAAAAGGTCAAATTTTCACCTTTGAAGATGAAGGACCACGCCAAGACATGGTGGAAGGCCCTTGTCACCAGTGGTGAAGCTGACGATCTTGCTTGGGGTCAATTCTAACGACTTCTGCGACAAGAATTCTATCCAATGGGTTACCTTGAGGAGAGATGGGAACGTTGGCACAGATTGTATCAACGGCGCGACTAGGCTGTTCAAGACTATACGACGGAGTTTCGGCAACAAGCAATGGTCATCGGCATCTCACTGTCCGATCCTCAGGTATTTCGGAAGTGCACATCTGGACTTCAGAAATCGATCAGTACTGAGCTAAGTCTGTTCAGAGTTCAAGACATCTCGACCGCGAGTACGACTGCTTTGGCGATTGAGAAGAAGAATAAGACCCGCAACGATAAGAACTTGAGGGAGATTTCAACCACGACAAACTCCGGAGAGGGTACCCACGATACGGGTAACACTTGTGAGCATTGTCATGTTGCTGGGCACACAAAAGAGAAGTGCTATAAACTTCATCCTGAACTGCGACCAGAAAGAAAAAGGAGGGATGAACCAAGCACACGAACAGCTATGGTTACTTCTATTCCGCTCGCAGAGGAAATTATCCAGTTGGATTCGGTTGAAAAGGCGGACACGACCTTGTCTCTTATGGCAATGCCGAAGGAGAAAGGTTCGGGTTCATCAATTGACCACAACCCGACAGAGGAATTGTTCACTGTTAACATACAGGTGAAGCACGAGGTGGTCGCAGCCATCTTCGACCCTGGAAGCCAAAAGAATTTGGTCTCCTCCGGGCTGGTTCGACGACTTGGTTTACAGATGACTCAACATCCTCGACCGTATCCTCTGGGATGGTTCACTTCTGACGTGAATCAGCAGATCAAGAGTCAATGTACTCTAAAGTTTGCAATATCTGCTCGTTACATCGACGAGGTTCAATGCGATGTCATCCCCATCGATATTTGCCAAGTGATTTTTGGAAGTCCGTTCTTGTACGATCGTGACGCCCATTACCACCGAAGAGCTCAAGACTACGACCTCACAAAGGATGGGACAAAATTTATCATCAGCAAAAACGACCACGTCGACACCAAGGACTTGTTGACAGCAAATCAGGCAACACGGATTGTCAATGCATGCTCAAAGTGTGTGCTGAGCGTGATGCGTCCAGTTAGCCAAGGGGATTGTGATACATCGAGTATGGAAAATGATGGTTGTTTGGTGAGCTTGCCTGTAGAAAACAACGTGCTGTTCGCAGAGGTATATCGTCGATTACTACAACGACTAGTTGAAAACGACATGCAACTTGTCTCTACGGTGCCACTATTCAAAATTCGCAATCCTAGCTTTGGGATCGGTGATAGTATTAACCTCGACAAGGGGAAGGTTATCCGCGAGTGGCCAAGGCCACAATCCATGACGGAGGTGCTAAGCTCCATGAGCGCCTGTCCATACATTCGATCCGACGATTGTAGCATTGCTCATCGTGTGTTCGTTCCAAAACTCCCAGTCGTTCTCTACGTCATCACGGTTGGTCACCAATGGGTGTTGGCTCCTTTTCAACAGGGGAGTCATGATCCGGGAGGATCTCAGGTCGCGTTCGCAACGGATTTGCGACCACGAAAAGGTTTGCGACATTGGAAATGTTTGCGACCTTGGGAAGGATTCAAAGTCTTCGAGCCTTCAATGTTGGATGATGAGCCAGATACCATAGTACCATCTGTTGAAGACTTGGTCTATCAATGAGGCGAACCTTTACTTGAAGATGTGATTCTGGAGAGGAAGGTGACTACCACCCGCAGTGGCACAAAGGAGACTTTTCGAATCGGTCGGAAAGATCAACGAGCACGTGCGGCAAAATGGTACACAAAAGAAGATGGACAAGCCCAATTTCCACATCTCCAGTTTGATCTAGAGGTCGCAACGGGGGTTGGCTCCTTCTCAACAAGGGAGTCATGATCCGGGAGGATCTCCAAGTCCTGATCGCATACGGATTCTCGACCAAGTCCTGATTGCATACGGCTTTGCGACCTTAACCGTGTTCAGAAAGGTTTCGCGACCCTGGATTGGTTCGCGACCAGGAAAAGGACTAGGTCTCAAACGGATCAGGGCTACTTCATGCCCGGGCCCTTCGCGGTACCGGGGGACACCTTGTTCTGGGCCATTCCCGGGGCCGCGGGCCCATTACATGCCGGTGGTTTTCCCTGTGCCGGGAGCCAGTCCCACCCCACGGGTCACGTTTACCGCATAGAGGGCGGTCGACAGAGCAACTCCCGTGTCACAGCGGACCTCCCCCCGCAACGGCGCCCCGGTTCCGGACATCGCCGCGGGGTTCCCCCCTCTCCGGTTCCGAATAATACAGGGGTTTTCCCCTTTCCAGTTCTGGTCGTCGCCGCAGGGGTTTCCCCCTTCGGTTCTAGATAATACAGGGGTTTGCCCCTTTCTGGTTCCGAACGTCGCCACGGGGGCCCCCTCCCCGGTTCTGGACAATACAGGGGTTCCCCCTTTCTGGTTCCGGAGGTCTCCGCAGGGGGCTCCCCCCTGCCGGCCCCGGTAGCGCCCGGGCCAGTAGCTACAGTGCATGAGCTCCCTCCTCCCCCGAGGGTGCCTCCGGCGGACCAGGTCCGTTTCTCCTAGGAGGAGATCGAGCGAATGTGTACGGCTAAGTCCGGGGAAGAACTTCCCCCGGGTCGCGGACGCGGAGAGCTTCGCTCCCACACCGGCCGGGGGAAGAGACCCACCGAAGAACCAACCTCTCCAGGGGAGAACTCGGACGACTTGGAACTCAGCCCCAGCCCGGAAGAAAAGCGTCGTTACCGCCATGCCGGCGGACCTCTTGGGCCACTTCCCAACTCTGACAACGAGCGCGCGTCCCCTGTCAAAGGAGACAGCGACCGAGACTCTCCTCGAGAAGTGTAGGGGGCTAATCAGCCGCTATGCCGCAGACTCTGGTGCATTCGATGGCCGCGGCCTTACCGCCCGCCACACATCGAGCACTACAATGGTGAGGCCGACCCCTATGAATTTGTGCAGGTGTATTCCACAGCCATCTCGGCGGCTAGGGGTGACGAGACGGTGCAATGCAACATCTTCCCCCTCTACCTCACTGGGATCGCCCGTTCGTGGTTCTACAATTTGAAGGCCGGCTCCATCAAGTCCTTCGCGCAGCTCAAGCACGAGTTCTACGCGAACTTCCAGGGGAGCTAGTGCGTCCCCTGGATTCCTGGCAGCTGTATACCGTCCGACAGAGGACGGGGGAGACCATCCGAAGCTTTTTCAAGCGCTTCGCTCAAGTCAAGAGCAAAGTGGCTCACGTCCCCGACTCCACGGTCATTGAGGCGTGCAAGAGCGGGATCCTCCTGGGAGAGCTCCATCGGAGGCTCTCCCGAAGCTGCCCCTCCTCCGCCGACGAGCTCTTCAACGTACTTGAAAAGTACGCTCGGGCGAAGGAGGACGACCTCTGGAAGAAAAATCAGGGGGCTCCCGCCCCCGCTGACAGGGGGGCCAGAGACCCCCTCAAACGTCCCAAGCAGGGGGGTCGTAACGAGCCACGGCCTCGGGACACTTTTGTCCTCGAGGGCGGAGGCGGCTCACGCGACGCCCCGAGGGGCAATCGCCCCTTTCCCAAGCCGAAGGGCCGCGGGGGAGGACAGTCGTCCCGCGGTCGGGAAGGCCCTACGGCAGGAAGCAGGGAAGGCCCGTGGTGCACCTTCCACAGGTCCAGTGCCCATGCCACCCGGGAATGCCACCAACTGTTGCACTAGTTCGCCGCGTTCCTCGACCAGCATGGGCAGGGGGGGGACTCCGGCCTCCTTTCCCCCTCAGCCGGCCTTACCGGCCCTTCCTGCTCCAGGGGGGACAGCAGGGACGAACGCAGGTGAGGGAGCCATCAGAAACTCTCCCCTTCCAAACCTCCCAGAGGCGTGTCAACGTCATCACGGGAGAGTCCGCTTCCAAGCGGGACTCTAAGCACCAGTGCAAGGAGTACGCGCGCGAAGTGAAGGTGGTGGGGGTGCTGCATACATCTCCGCCACCTAAGTGGTCGGACGTCCCGCTCACCTTCACGGCGGAAGACGCGCCTGGGGTTCGCTTCCCCCATGACGACGCGCTAATTTTCTCCACCACCATCTACAACTGCCACCTGGCGCGCATCCTCGTGGATGGCGGGAGCTCCGCCGATGTCCTCTACCTAAAAGCCTTTAGGGAGATGCAGGTGGACGAGAAGCTCTTGCACCCCACAATAGGGCCTTTGCAAGGATTCATCCTGGGGAAGGCGATCCACCCCATGGGGAAGGTGGATCTCCCCACGATGTTCGGCACCCCGGAAAACTACCAGACTGAGATGGTCCGGTTTGATGTGGTAGACCTCCCCTCCTCCTACAACGTGATCATGGGAAGGATCATGATCAACCGCCTGGGAGCCACGATCCACCAGAACTACTCTGTGTGAAGATCCCCGGGCCTCACGGCGTGATCACCGCCCGGGGAGACCAAGATGTGGCCCGCGCTCTATACGAGTGCGCCGCTGCAACGATTGGGAGAGTCAACATCATCAAAACCCCAGGGGGGGAGGCCTCTCCCCCGAAGTCAGACGTCGCCGCAATACCTTCCGGGAGGCCCCACCCCAAGCCGCATCCGGAAGGGGGCCTCTAGAAGATCCCCCTCTCCACGGACGACGGGGACAAGACCGTCAGAATCGGGGCGGAACTTCCCGAGGAGCACGCGGAGCAACTCGCGGCTTTCTTGCACAAAAACTCTAAAGTTTTCGCGTGGAAGCCCTCCGACATGCGGGGCGTCGCCTGGGACGTCATCGAGCACAAGCTCGCGGTGACCCCCGGTCACCCCCCAATCAAGCAGAAGCTGAGGAAACTCTCCCTTGAATGCCAAGACGCGATCAAGGTAGAGATTGCCCGACTCCGAGAGGCGGGGTTCATTCGGGAGGTCTTGCACCCCGAGTAGCTCACGAACCCCGTCCTCGTGAAGAAGTCGAAAGGCAAGTGGCGGATGTGCATGGACTTCACCGACCTCAACCGCGCCTGCCCCAAGGACAAGTTCCCGCTCCCGCAAATTGACCAATTGGTCGACTCTACCGCGGGGTGCGAGTTGATGAGCTTCCTGGACGCGTACTCAGGCTATCACTAGGTCCGGATGGTGGAAGGGGATGAGGAAAAGACAAGTTTCATAACTCCCCTCGGGACCTTCTGCTACATCCACATGCCCTTCAGGCTGAAGAACGCTGGAGCGACCTTCCAGCGGCTCATGACGCTGGTCTTCAAGGACCAAATCGCGCGCAACGTCGAAGTCTACGTCGACGACGCGATCGTCAAAAGTCCTCGCGCGACCGCCCACGTCGACGACTTAGCAGAGACTTTTCACAACCTCCAGGCATACGAGTTGAAGCTCAACCCGGAGAAGTGCACCTTCGGCGTGCGCGGGGGGAAGCTCCTGGGCTTCCTTGTGTCCCAGCGGGGCATAGAGGCAAACCCCGAGAAGATCCGGGCATTCCTCGACATGCCCCCGCCGCGCTCGGTCAAGGACGTTTAGCGACTCACCGGTCGGGGGAACGCGGCCTTCAATTCTTCAAGATCCTCCGGGTGCTTGAGGGGTTCCGGTGGACCCCCGAGGCCCAGGAGGCCTTCGACGACTTGAAGAAGTACCTCACGAGCCCCCCAATTCTCGTGAGTCCATCTTCGGGAGAGCCCTTGCTCCTCTACCTTGCCGCGACCCCGGTCATCGTAAGCGCGGTATTGGTAAAGGAGCAAGATGGGCAGCAGCGTCCCGTGTACTACATGAGCGAAGCCCTCCAAGGGGCCAAAACTCGGTACACGGAGATGGAGAAGATCTGCTACGCCCTCCTGGTGGCGTCCCGAAAGCTCCGTCATTACTTCCTGGGGCACCCCATCACCGTTCCGTCATCCCTCCCCTTGGGAGAGCTTCTCCGAAACAAAGAAGCCACCGGCCGGATAGGGAAGTGGGGGGCCAAGCTCGCCCCCTTTTCCCTTTCCCTCACGGGGCGCTCCGCCATCAAGTCACAGGTCCTCGCTGACTTTGTGGTGGAATGGACTCCTGCCTCCGGGACCGGGGACGAAGACCTCCAGGCGCTGGCCCGATGCAGCGACCATTGGACACTCATGTTCGATGGCTCCCTGTGTCTCGCTGGGGCTGGTGCGGGAGTAGTCCTCCGGAGACCCAAGGGGAGGGAACTCGAGTTCTCCGCCACGAACAACGTCACCGAATACGAGGCTTTGCTCCTCGGGTTGCGTCTTGCGCGCTCCCTGGGGATTCAACGCCTCCTAGTAACAGGAGACTCCCAGCTAGTAGTTTGCCAAATGGACAAGTCCTACTTATGCCATGACGCAAACTTGAGCCATTACTTGCAGGAAGTACGCAAGATGGAGAAGCACTTCGACGGCCTAGAGGCCAGGCACATCCCCCGAAGGGACAACGACCGGGCCGACGCCCTAGCCCGGGCCGCCAGTTCCCGGGAACAGCTCCCCAAAGGGGCCTTCTTGGAGATTATTGCGAAGCCCTCGGTGACCTCCCCGAACGCGGGCGACGAGCCCCTCGTCCCGGAGGTCGCCGAGATCACTCGGACTTCGTCTTGGATGGACCCCCTTATCTCCTTCATCAAGGGGGAGGGGGACCATCCCAACCAGACCGAGGATAAGTGCCTCCGGGCCAAAGCTCGGGCATACCTCCTGTTGGGGGGGAAGCTCTGCAAGCAGGGAGCTTTCGCCCTGCTTCGATGCCTCCCACGGCCGGAAGGACTCCTGCTTCTCGAAGACATCCACGCGGGAAGCTGCGGGTCTCATCTAGCCCCGCGCGC